>CAUYRH010019766.1:0-48898 GCA_963574655.1 Perodicticus potto | reverse complement strand
CTTAGACTAGAGATCTAGTGTTTTTGCCTTATACTGACAAAAGGAAAAGCAAAAGAGGAAGATGAAGAAAAGCAAACCAAGAAAAATCACATACTTTTTCCCTAAAGTCCTGAAGAACCCATCCATACATGCTCAGGCTCCAGAAGTGCTCAGGGATGAAGCGAGGAAACGTCCAGGTGTCTTAGTTCCATCCAATAGTCCAAAATTCACAAAAATATATTATAAGGGTCTTTGAGAATATTTATTTTTATACACTACGGGTGGGATGGCAATATGGCATAAGCTTTAGAGGAAAAAACAGTATTATTTCTAACTATTAAAAATATAGAATCTAAATATCTAATAATGAAGAATAAAGTAAATTGTTCTATCTATGTAATGAAATACTATGCACCTTCATAGCCTTTTAAATAAAACTTCAAAGAATACTTATTGATGCAGTAACATGTTCTCATCATAACTTTAAAAGCAAGGAGACAAAACAGACAATATGCAGTATGTTTCTGTAAAAAAAATTAAAAAGACGTCCACACAATCTCACACACAGCCCTGGAAGGATCTTTAGCAACATGTAAAGAGTGGTACATGGTAGGAAAATCATGATTTTTGCTTTTGCCTTTGTGCCTTTCTGAGTGTTTAAGGTTTTCAGTGTTTATTGTGTATTATTTACATTATATAAAATACTGTGTATTAACATTGACAGTGGAAAAACTATCAGATTAGTGAAGGAAATAAACCATAATGACTCAGGTGTCTAAACTGTGAGGGTCACCCAGTTTCCTGTTTGTCCTTCCTAACCTGTTTCCTGTTCATCCTTCCTAACCTCTCCACTTTTGGCCGTACCCAAGAGGAACCACCACAATCCGAAAACGAAACTGAGCCACACATAATTGAGAAAGACTTGGATCAAAGAAATACATTAGACTTGAGACCTGGAGCCAAATCCCAGGCTACTCCTAAAACAGTAACAAGAGGAGAACACTTTACCTAGCAACAAAATGCCACAATGAGTAATTAATACTCCTCAGGCCCCAGGAAGACTCATCTCACACGGGTGAGTGGAGAGGCTGAAGCACGGAGGGCCACCTCTCATACCCAGATGCCCTCAGCACACTCCACACCTCACACCTGCCCAATGACTCACAGCCCCGCCCCCCAGGGCATGCTTTCTGGGAAAAGCCGTCTCCCTGGACACGGGCATGAGAGAAAGCATCTAATGTGCAAAGCGAAAGAAAGGCGCAAGGACTCAGACATGAGCCTTTGCATGGCCACGTCTTCTTCACAGGTGTCATAAAGAGACAATCCCCAACCCAGCCAGGGAAGTAGAGAGAAGTATGACCCAGGCCGGGGCTGCGGTCCTGAATCTTTGTCTCCACAGTGGCAAGCTGTGTTGCTTTAATCATGCCTCTGCTTCTGTGTCCTCCTCTGTAATAAGCAGAATAATAATCCTACCTACATCATGGGGCTAGGATGGTGGTAAATGAATACATAGCAAGAATCTACTACATACCTGGTACTTAGAAATTGGTTCTTTCTCCCTGTCTCGCCCTTGTCCCTGGAAAAGGCCAGGTCTCAACAGCTGGCAGGGACATGGCTCCCAACCCCAGTAACTTAGTCTTTCCTCTCTGGATGTCACTGAGAGGCTGGGCTTGACATGATGAACCTGTTTAGCTCACTTGGCCAAAACACAGAGAGTGAGAAAGTCCAGGCCTGCCAGTTATTTGTTCCCATCTACCAGATTTTCAGAGAGCAAAGAGTTGGGAGAGACTTTAGGGTGACCTAGTTGACTCCTCCCACCCCCAAACCCCCACACACACATGCCCTGGCCTCACAGTCCTGACAGGTGACCTTCCAGAGAAGGCCCCAGAAGCAGGTCTGGTTACAGTTAGTCCAGGCACATGACAAAAGTCACATCATTTTATTCCTGACTGCCCCAGAAGAGAAACAGTAATGCTGCTTTATTTTTAACCAACAGGAAACCCACAAAGTCCTTTCTCAGAGGCTGATCTAAATTTCTTCAATTTCAATTTTTTTTTTTTAATTTAAAAAGTTCTGTCAAATCCTTTCTGTAGACAAGAACAGGCATTCCCTCCTTTGGGGGTCTGGGGGATGGAGGTCTGCCTGTCTCAAACTACCCATCCTTTTGTCTGGGTTCCTACTTCCCCCAGAGTAGAGTGCTCTGCTCTCCTGTTCCCTGGATGGGACATGGATCACCCAGGACAGCTATGAAAGTTTCTCCCTCCCCCTCACTTCCATTCAGAGACGAGCCTGAATCAGCCACCCTTTCTTCCCGGGGCCAGGCTCTAGCCAGAAATAGATGGATTAAAAAGCCTTGGTTGTGGTCGCTGGCTTCTGCCCTGGCCACCTGACTCAGAGAGAGGTTTTAAACAGTGCATGCTCATTGCACTTTCCTCTTGCAGCGCCCGAGTCAACTTCAGAAGCGCGTCACCCAAGAAGATGGGAGAACAGCGTGTCAGAGCGGCTGACAGCATCAGCACAGCTCCGTCTCTGCCCACTGCTCCGTCTTGCCAGCCCGTGGTGGTGAGATTTCTTCTTTCCTCTCCACCTTCTGTCTCCAGCCGGAGACTTGTCAGCAGCCCCTTCATGGAGCAAACAAATGAATCGGTTTGGCTTAAAAGGTCAATTGCAGCAGATTTGTGCGTGTTCTCTGGTTCTGACGTGGAAGCTTCATGCAGGCAGACGGAGTACAACCAGTTCTCCACGCAGGCTCCCCTGCTCCCGCCCCCAGCTTCTCGCTCCTGCCCAGCACCCCCACGCCTGAACAGTGTCTTCAGCCAAGGAAGGACAGAACGGTCGCAGGCTGGGTGCTTCTCTCCACCTTTCCCGCACCAGCTCCTGCTTTCATGCATTGCCATGAAAGATTCCCAGAAGGAGCCATCAGATGTGCAAGCCTTGGGTGGGTCAGATGCAGGGAGACCAAGGGCTGGGAGCCTGCCTTTTGTACAGATTGACCCCTGCATGCGAAAGATTTCTCAGTGTGGAGAATTTAGCCTGTACCAAGTCAGGAGCCTATTTGGCTACATTTTTGGGAACTCATTCCTATTAATGAGGCACCTGTCGTAAAATGCAATTCTCGAATCAGGGTCCAGAGCCTTCAGTGCCCTAGGAGATTCTTCCAGATGGTCAGCAGGCTGTCACTTCCAATATGAATGTTGAAAATATGGCAGCACCAACACTTCTGTTTCCAGCATGACGTAACCATGGCCTTTCCTTAGAACATCTCTAAGAATGATGGAGTGTCACCCCCAAGGAGGGTGAGAGCTCCAAGTCCATCCCTGTTTCACAGATGAAGAAGCTGAGCCTGGAAGCCAGGAAAAGGCATACAACCACCCATGAGACTAACACACGGTGAGGCCAGAGCCCAAGTTTAGGGGTTCATTCTATGACACCTCCTAAAGCACCTCCCCAAACCCACAATCAAACCAGAGGGCTCCTCTCGCTGAAGTCCAGGGAAGATGGTTAGGGAACTTTGCCTGAGTGACTGGAGAACCAGATGGAATTCAAAAAAGATGCATGAAGCACATTTTTTATTACATAATATGAAGCCAGCAGGTTCAGGGTTTTCTGTTCTCATCCTAAGAGCTGCAGGATCTGTCCAGGACCCCACACCACCACTAACCCTAGCCTACCCTACAGCTGTGGTTTTCAACAGAATCACCTGAGAAGCATCTTAAACCACAGCTTGCTAGGTCCCACCGTGCCCCAGGGAGTGTCAGATTCAGGAAGTCTGAGGTGGGGCCTAAGAATCTGCATTTCACACAACTTCCCAGGTGACCTTGGGACCACACTTGAGAACCAAGCTGCTAAGTTTCAGTAAGACTGACACTTCTGTTTCCATCCCCACCTGTCTCCCAAGTCATACATTCACATACAATGCACAGTTCCTTGGTCTCCTTTCATGACTGCAACCTTATCTGAAAGTTCTGTCCAATTAAAGTGACTCCTGCATGCTACAACATAATCCATTACCCATTAACAGGTGGTTAAAGATTTGGGTTGGCCCCCTGCCCAAGATCGCCTGCCGTTGTGCTGTACCAAGTTCCCCCAAACCAGACAAAGCAGATGAACTAGCAAGGAGTTCCCCCCACCACTATTCTAGCAGCAAACTATTGAAATGCACCCCATTAAACCAGCTTTGGCAGGGATCATTGAACCCAAGAAGCCATCACAATCCAGTAAGAGAATGGACTCCAAAGCGGCACACACCCTTGGCCTTCTCCATCCTTCCCCAACTTCCAAGGCTTTGCTTCACTTCCAAAGCAGCTGGCACTCGCCTGCTGCAGGTGCAAAAGTCAGCAACATCCACTCCAGGGGGACAGCCACTCCTACATAATGTATTGAGTTGCTCTCCGCCTCACAGCAGGTTGGATTGCTTCCACCTCAGGAAGGGCAGGGCAGCTGCTCACATCAACAGGTGTCTTCCAATGTAACAGCCTTCAGGGCTCATCAGACCTCCTAGGAGACTGGGTTGGTCTCTGGGGCTCGGCCAAAGCAAGGAAACAGACCTCCAGATGAGGTTCCTGGCCCAGGTGAACCTTAACCAACAAGGCAGCAGAGTGGGCTTGTTTGGAGCATGGCACGGTGTCACAGAGGTCAGGATTCACAGCCTGGTTCACCCTGGGCTAGTTGTGTGGTTGTGGGAAAGCTTTTAGAAAGCGTAACTGACTTTCCCAAAACCACACAACTTGTCTTTTGATGGGAAGACCTGGGTTGACCCTGACACGCTGCTCCCTGGGCTATCCATGACCAAGCACTACTCCTCTGAGCCATTATTGGGGTCATTTTCTTTCAATTTCTTTCTTCTCTCTGGCCCACATCAAGGGGGAGAGAGGGTGGCTTTTAAAACACCTCCAATCCATGGGGAATGTAGCTGTCTCATCTGACACCTGCTGCCTTCAGTCTTTTCTATCATTGATTCCAAAACCTCAATTGACTGCTGCGTGTATATAAAGCATGCAGACTTAAGACTGCCCTTATACTGCCTGACCAGAAAAGGCCCAGGGGAACTCTCACTATCTCTTGCCAGCCTGTTTATCTATACTTGGTTACTTCAGAAATGGTCAAAATTCCTAGCAAGGAAGAGGAAAGCAAGAGGAAACAGAGCAAGTGGCCCAGACTGCCAATGACCTAGAAGTTCTCTGGGTAGAGCCACGGCATAACCAAGTACGCCGCCCCCAACTGCTGGGTCTGTTGATACCATGGCCCACCTGTGGCATCTTGCCACACAGTCTTTACAAAACAAGGTAGAAGCCACAAGAAGGGAGATAGGAATAATAAACACCAGCGGTGCCTGAGCTCTGAAAGCCAAAGTTCTTCCCCAGTGCCCCAGCTAAAGCAGTGGCAACCTCCCGCATGGATTAAGCATGCATGCCACTGAGTGAACAGGCTGGCTGGGCAAGGCCCACTGGATGATGTATATGCTGGGGTTGGCATTCACACACCCATGGGCAGAGCTCAAAGGAAAGAGATGGAGAACAGAAGTCCAAGATAGAAGAAACTGCCATACTGCTGCAGCTCTGGTGAGAGGGGCAGGAGGGTCTCCTCAGGAGAGCAAGCAGGAATGGTTGCAGAGCGACATGTGGCTCCCAGTGCTGGTGAAACAACCTCCATCCCGGAATCCTACCTATGTTCCTAGGATGGACTAGGTGCCCCTCCACCAGCCAGAGCCTTTCAAGTCATCCATCAGGCCAAAGCGTTTCTTCTGTAAGGCCCCCCCGTCCCCTCCCCCAACTGGTAAAGATCTCCCATTAGGCTGTAAGAGCTCCCTACACCTCTCCTTGTATCTGTAACCACACTTGCATGTTGAATCCCCCAAATGTTAGCTTCATAAGGACAGGGACCTTCTCTGACCATTTTCTGGTGTATGATTTTAATTTAATTTTTTTTTAATTTCAGATTAATATGAGGCTACAAATGGTTAGAATAGATTATTTGCATTTCTGAGGTAAAGTTCCAGTTGTAGTTGAACCCTTCTAACCACTGTATCCCCTGCACCTACTACAGTGCCCAGCCTGTGCAGAAACACAATAGATAGTGACTTAATAAATGATCAAATGAATGAGACTTACCCCACCATACCACAGTCAAGTGTATTGCTAACTAGACTGGGAGATTCTTTAGGGCAAGGGCAGTGTCAGCTGGTCTCTTCTCCCCAGCACAGTAGGGGTGGTGGAGTTTGATGTTTCTGGCATGCTTGGGAGATTATTTTTCATCACCAAGATAAACCAAATAACACATCTCACTTGGTTCTTCCACAGGGTTTTACTTAAAGCCTAACCTGTAACACAGTGCTCAGTCTCTCTCTTCTGATAATTTACTTTCAAAGGGGCCCATGCCAAAGACTGGGAGTTTGTCCTCCGATTGGCAGGTGGGCCCTGAGAGGTGGTGGCATGACCAAGTGGTCCCTCGTGGCCCTCAGACCTGGAGAAAAGTGGTTCTCAGAAAAGAAAGAGCCCTCCCAGGAGCCAGGAGACTTGAGTGTGGGGCCCTGGACTTTCTGGCTGGGTGACATGGGAAAAGCCTTGAACACTCTGGAATGAGTTATCACATCTCTAAAGGAGAGGAAATATCCCTTGGCCTATAGGGAGAAAGATCTATCGTCTCCTGCTGTGGTGTCTAAGTGTAGCGGGTTAGTCACACAGACCCAGGTCTGAATCCCACATTCGGATGCTCAGCCGTGGGTCCTTGGATGAGGTACACGACCTGAGTCTCAACATCCTCAGCTGTGAACTAAGGCTGAGGATGGTACACGGTGATGCGTCAGAAGCACTTGGTCACACTGAGCACAGCTAGGAGTTTATTGATGGTTTATGGTAGAAAGACCATGGGTTTAGGCTGAAAACAATCCCTTCCTTCCACTTTCCTGGGGAATAAAGGGACACACCGGAGTCTGCAGTTTAGTTTCCTTGTCTGGAAAATGGAGGGAACAAAATGGCCCCTGTCGCTCTGGCCTACTTCTCTCCCACCCAGGACACCTGCGCTCGCTCTCCCCAGCGCCTCCACGGCTCTCGCCCTCTCGTCATGCGAGCCCCAGCGCAGATGTCATCTCCCCGCATGGGCTGTCCCTGCATCTCTGCAAAGTCACGCACCCACACTTTACCTCATTTCATTTCCTGCCTGGCAGTCACTGTGTCTGAAATTATCTAATTGTTACATATCTCCTGGCTTCATCCCTCTCACCAGGAATCGCAGCTCTGTGAAGGCAGAACACCTAGCCTGCCCGTACTCCCTGCGGCACCAGAGCCTCGATGCTACTGGGCACACCTTAGGCACTCAGCAAACACCGAACAAAAGAATGAATGAACAACAATCGGACAAATGAGCAGAGAAATACCCTGAAGGATCACCGTGAACAAACGGGCAATGCAAGGAACAGAACCCAGTACAGTGCCTGGTTCACACTGGCCTCTTCAGGTTCATTTTCCTTGCTTTCCCTGGGAACTAATTTTGCAGGAACTACAGTCTTTAAACATTATCTCAGCTTGAATTTTAAAACTTACTTAAACTGAGCCAAGGTTACCAGACAGGAGAGGAAAAAAAAAAAAAAAGAAAACCAGTAGGGGAGGAAGGAGTCATAATTGACCTCCCCACACTGATCTCCACCAAGGGCTTCTTAACACCTCTGGAACGTCTGATCGGCAGAGCCTCCCAGGAGCCCCTGAGTGCTCGGAAAGACAGGTCATCAATTGAGCCACTTCTGCATCTGCACACATTGCAGATTAGACACAAAGACAAATGGCGTTCAAACCAGTGCCAACGGGTCAGTGCCAGCCAGGTGTGATGGCTGGCTGAGACCCTGGGAGGGCTCCAGGACAAAACACAGGCCTAGACCAGGATAGAGACCACGATGTCCACTCCAGGGTGCTGGGGCATCCTGCCGTTCTCTGTGACTACTGCCTCTCCCTGTAGTCGTCCCCTCAGCAGCCACCTGCTCATTCTGGCTCATCATCCCCTCTCTTTCTAACCCACCAGCATAGGTAGCACTCCTACTCTGCCCGCAGTCCCAGGCCATTGTGGTAGATGAGGCTGTCCTCCCTTCTCCTGCCGGATGCACCCAGGCTATCCCAGGTCAGGCCCAGACCACCGAAGGGTCAAGGTAGCAACGACCTTCCCCAGTCCTAGGTGCCTACACTCTGAGCCACCGAGCAACAGCTGCCCCATTGCCCCCAGGAGTAGCACATCAGAGATCAAGACACTCACACAGGTGGCTGTCAGGGTTCTGTGTCCACAACGATGAGCTGAGAGAATAACCTTGAGACCTCACAGCCCTGACCCTCTCCTAACTCTGCTGGGCAAGATGTGAGAAATATCAGATGTCACCTCCATTTTAAACGTCAGTGAAAAATTCTGCAGCTCTCTGAACTCGAACACCACATTGCCTAGCAAAATGCCAGAGCAAAGCTGCTGCGGGATTAATGTGTGCTTTCTAACCCTGTGCCCAGCCACTGCACCCAGAAAATCCTTATCATACAGAATGAAGGCACAGATGTGTAACCCCCATCAGGCCCTCACCCCTTACATTGCCTTCACTGGACGAGAGGGAGCACAGCCAGAATCTCCTTTCTGTTCCAAAGGGTCAAACTCCAGAGTTAGGCCAAGAAGGAGAGTTAGCCTCGTGGCCAGCTACAGAGGATGGGGGCTGTGACACCGAGGCTTACAGAGCAGGTAGACGAGGCACAGGGGTATAAAACAGCACCCTTGAGCCACCAGCCATCAATAGTCACAGTGCCCAGGGAGAGTGGGTGGGGGCTAACAGATGACTTTGAACTTTGTCTTCTGACCAGTTCAAACTTAACCTTGACCCCTTTAGTCCCACTTTTATTTTGAAACAGAGTTTCACTCTGTCACCCTGTGTAGAGTGCGATGGCATCATAGCTCACAGCAACCTCATTCTCTTGGGCTCAGGTGATCCTTTCACTTCAGTCTCCCCAGTAGCTGGGACCACATGTGCTCAGCACAATGCCTGGCTAGTTTTTCTATTTTTAGTGGAGACAAGGTCTCGCTCTTGCTAGGGGGGGTCTCAAACTCCTGAGCTCAAGCAATCCTCCTGCCTCGGCCTCCCAGAGTGCTAGGATTACAGGCATGAGCCACCCTGCCTGGCTTAGTCCCACCTTAATATTCAAGTTTCTCAGTGAAAGAGGGAGCCAGCTATGTTTGCAGGACATTTTCCTTCCTCTCCAGCAGACTCCTGGGCAAGCCCACACCATCTAAAAAGCACTGTCCTGACTCTCTGGGGTCCCTTCTCAACTGCTTTTCCAGCCTCTCCTACCCAACTTTACAGGGATGTTTAAGTGAGATTGCATCCAGATGTCAAGCCGTACTAACCTACTATGTGATGTTGTGTAACCCTTAACCTCTCTGAACCTCAGTTTATATATCTCTAGAATGAGGGGTTAAATTTGTTAAGCTCCAAATTTTCACTTTAGCACTTATATTCCATAATTGTTTGGAAGAAAAAGATTATCAGATGGAGATGTCTATAAGGATGATACCCAGCTATATCAGAGTGGACCTGGGCCTATTTGCCTTCCTGGGTTCCAAGCTGAACAGAATCTCTGAAGTTTCTCTCCATTAGAGTGCTCTGTAAGTCGATTTCTCCTCCTCCTAGTCTTATTCCATGTAGAGGTGGAGGGTTAGGAAGGCAGAAGCATTGGGTGATTGAGAAGTCAAAACTACCGGTGAACGGAAACCATGTTAAGGAAGAGAAAAATGCATTTTCAAGCTCAGTGGCTGACACGTCTCGGGGCCTATCTTACCCCTGCCCTATGTGAGATATGTGAAGTCTGCCCCAGCGCTCTGGAGCCATGCCACCCTTGCTGGGAGAGGAGTGCTGGTGCCAAGTCTCTGACGGCTGCTCACATCAGCATCCAGGGAGTCCTGCTCCAGACGGATCTCTCCCTCATCCCCACATCCAATTTATCATCAACATTGCTCCACAGTACCACCAAAATATGTCTCAGCCCTGCCAGCTACCACGTACAACTGCTGCCTGCCCCCATTCCTTCTCTGGCACCTACTACAGCGTCTGGACCCAGCAGGTACTCAATAAAGATTTGTTGAATTGAAAGAAATCCAAAAGGTCTTCTTTCTCCCTGAGAATCAGAACTGGGAGGGGAGTTATTTTTGCAGAGCAATGATGAGTTCACCATTTCCTACTCAGCTGAAGCACAGGAGGTCGGACAATTAAGTTCACGAACTCATCCTAGAAAAAGGGCTGCATACCTCATTGCTGATTGTCCCTGCAGTCACCTTGGAAGTACTGCCCTTGGGTAGCTAGGCACCAGTGCCAATGGCTAGTTCACCCATCGGAGCGATTTTTGGACTTTTTTTCTGGAATACAATAACCAGATGGCCAAGGGGAGTACTTCGAAGGTAGCAATAGTGATATTCAGCAATGAATTATGTAGTTTTTCTAGGATGAGTTCACGAACTTAATTGTCCAAACTGATAAGTCACCACCCCACCCCAAACCCTGCACTACCCAAGTTAGGAATCCCTCTTGCTCTCCTTCCCACTTAGGAGTAACAATGACACCACAGGCATCTCCCACTTTCTGGGTAAGATCTAAGAGTGAGCCCCAGTTTAACATCTGAGCAGTAGTACTAGCCAGGAACCATCTCCCACCCTTAGGCAGGGTAAAAGTATCCAAGCAACACACACCGTACTCACATATTTGTGCATGCACACACACCCCAACATGCCACGCCTGGGCAGCAGGAGGGAGCAGGGCTGTAACTCAGACCCCTCTGCTGGGCCCTCATGCCACTTCTTCCACATAGGAACACAAGTCTTCTTGCCTCCATCTACTGGCCCGGCTGTGTGGTCTTAAAATAGGACAGATAACTCTGCCCCCATCACCAGAGCCAGCTCTAAGGAGTAAGGGATGGTTACTATCCCCTGCTCATCCCCCATTTCTGGAACTTTCACCCACCTGCAGGGAGGCCCTTGCCACAGAGGTCCTGAGTGGAGAGTGACCTGAGTATCCGTTCGGTTTCCCCACCATCCCCTCAAGATCATCTTCATCATTTCAAACATTTCGCTACCACCTCTAAACTTCCATCCCATCATGCTAGCACTAGGCATGTCTAACAAAACTTCCCAGCCAAAGAGATAGAACCCGGCTGTCCCAGTCCATCTAGCCATGCAGCAGAGCAGCCCTGGGGCTCCCACGGCTTATTCACACACACTTCCTCATGGGCCTACCTGCCTCTCTGTTCTGACTGGTGAAAGCCGATCTCATCACAATTACAAACACAGGCTCTAGAGTCAGCCTGGGTTCACAGCACACACCACTTCTGAAGGGGTAGTCCTGGGGAGCCATGAAACCTCCCCATGCCTCTGTATCCTGTCTCAGAATACAGCTCCCAGGGCCCACCACACAAGATTGCCATGAAAATGTGACATGTTAACTACTGAGTCCTTCAACAACGGCCACCCATCCTTCTAGTTATCAATGTGTCTGCACTGAAGCACACAGGTCTCATGGCCTTGTAGCTCTATCCAAGTAGATGCTCTGGAAAGTAAGTCAGAACAAGGGGAAAATGAACTCCCTTTGCACCTGCAATATCTCCTTGTCTTCCCTTATATAAGACCCTTCCTTGTTTGGAAACAAATCTTTTTCCTTTCATATATAAAAGAGAGTCACTGACAGAGGCCACTTCTTCCAATTCCCGATCCCACCACTTTCCATCAAACCACAGTGCCAGAAGTCATCATCACTTCATCACCACTTTTCTTAATACATTAGACACCTCATTTGGATAATGTTCCTCCCAGAAAAATAACTTCAACTAAAAAAGAAAGCCTGACAAGGGGGCACCCATGTGGCCGCAGTGGCTCTTTCTCGGAGGTGGGACTCCAGGTGAGCTTCATTTTCTTTTTTATAAATTTCTCTGTTTTCTGAATTTTGTTTCTGTTTTTCAGTTTTTTGTGTGGGGGGTGGTTGTTTTGCCATGTGCATGGCACCTCTGAGGTTGTCTTCCTTTTAAAATGAGAGAGAAGGTAAAACTAAAAAGTCTGAGGCTTTGTCTGTGAAGGTAGTTCATGGAAGAGAACGGGGCGGGGGCAGGGGGATACATTCCCATTTGACCCTCAAGGACTAGGCAGGAGGTAACCCAAGGTAACAACACGCCTGAATGGTGAGAGGGAGAAAGAGAAGCATTCGTTCATTCAGTAGGTGTTCACTAAGTGCTCACCACGTGCAAGGTGCTTTGTGTGAACCAAAGTCCCAACCAGCCCTCAGGGTGATGAGACCCTATTCAGGGAGACCAGGTGATAAGCAAAATAAACACATACGTAACACGTCAAGTGTTGGCAAGGGCTGGGAAAACAAAACGCAGAAAGGAAGATGAGAGTGCCTGGGGAAGGGGGTGCTATTCTGGAAAAGATGGCTGGAGAAGGCTCCCACAATGCAGCTCACTTGCACACAGACTTGGAGGAGAAGGGAAATGGCCCAGGGAACAGCCAGGACAAAGGTTTGGAGGTTAAGTTCAAGGAGCCGCAAGGAGGCTGGCATGGCTAAGGCAGAGCGAGTGAGGAGAGTGGACAGAGAGAGGGTAGGAAGGGCCTGGGGGCTGGGGCTGGATGGGTGGAGCACTGCAGACTGCAGGTGGTCGTGAGGACCTCGGGGCTCGCCCGGAGTGGGCCACCAGACTGCTGAGCAGAGATAGGATGAGACTTTAGTTTGAAAGGATCACTCCAGTCTTCTGTGTGGAGCAATAAATACACACAGCCAAGGGTGGGAGCAGAACAGCAAGGAAGTCACGGCCATAATCCAGGCAAGCGCGGTGGTGGGGGCGGCTTGGACCGCAGAGCTAAGACGTACGCTCATGTTCTGGGCTCATTTTTAAAGGAGAGCTGACAGGATTTGCTGGTAGATTGAATGTGGGATGTGAGAGCAAGAAAAGAGTTGAAAATGATTCTAAGTCTGGTAGGTCTGAACAAGTAGGTGGGCGGAGTTGCCTGTTTCTAAATTAAAGAAGACTGGGAGGAACAGGCCAGGCCAGGAGGTAAAATCAAAAGATGTCAAAGAGTGTGAGATCTGAGCTGAATTAGTTTAGACAAACAAGTAGAGGCGATACTCAAGCAGACACATATGCAAATTTGAGTTCAGTGAGAGGTCCAGGCCAGGTACCCTTCTCAGAGCACGAAAGGAGATGGTTCACTGACGATTCCTCATTCATGTTCCCAGCCAACCTGTGGGGTGGGTGTGACTCTATTCCTATCTTGTAGATGACAAATCTGAGATTCTGAGAGGGGAAGTCACTTGCACAAAGTTTGCACACACAGAATAGACTCACCTGCATTCATACCTGAACTGTTCTGATTCCAAAGCCTGTGTCTGATGAAAAACTCCAGATTATAGTAACCGGGTAGCCAAGAACTCAATGGACACAGCAGGTCAGACCTTTCCTGTTCTGTAGTCTGCTGTTGTCCTTGTTGCCCAGGCTTCCATGGCATCAACCCCAAAGTGATTAGCTCTTGCACCTGGGCCTTGCTTTTCTGATTTGTCCCTCAATCCTCCAAAGGACCTGAAATCAGGCTCTGTAGCCCCAGCCCATCACCCCTGTTGGCTCTCTGTCAGGGATTATGCCTCTGTTCCAAGTGACTGCTGTACACTTGGGAGGTAACCTTGAGCCTGGAAAGCCCATGACCTTGACCTCAGGACAGCTCCTTCCACTGTTAGGCCTTGATCAAATCATTTGGCATCTCAGCCTCTGTTTCCCCCAACATTTAGGGGGTAGGAAAGGAGTTAGACTAGAATCTTTTAAGAGTCTGCAAAATATGTAGAAAGGGCAAGTTTTTTCTTTATACAAATACCCTGTAGTAGAAAAGCCTTGGACCCTACAGTCTTGTTTTGAATCCTGATCTGACACTTACTAGCTGAGAAGCCATGAGAAATTTAATCCCTCCATCCTATGTCTCCATCTCTAAAGCTAAGGTTATAATATCAGACTCCCAGGGGGCTGTGGAGAGCAGTCATATGGCATATGGGTACTTCCTGTGTGCTAATTTACTTAGTGCTCATTTCAGAGAAAGTCCAAGAGCACACACCAAGTTCATTGTGAAGTTGTAATTAGAGCCCAAGTTCCCCCAACTTCACCTAGGGATGCCCCTTCCTCCATAGCACATAGAAGATTCTAGCATGTTCCACTCAGCTATCCAACAATTTCTCATACCTCCTTCCTGAACCTGCCCCCCAAACACAAAAACTAAAATCCTAGCAGCTCACTTTTCCACTTAGCACTATTCTCACTTCAACTCCTTTTACTCCAAGGAAAGCCTGGGTAGAGGCTACTAAGAAGGAAAGAGAAAAATGAAAAGAAGTCTCCATACCTGCCCCATCCATCACCAGAACCAGAGGCTTTCTATTAGCAGAATTTGGCCAACACAAAATCATGATTATCACCATCATTATTATACCAAGCAGAACCACAATGTAGTAAGAGTTAAATGTGGATTCTGACATCACACCATGTGGGTTCCAGTCCTGGCTATACAAACTGCTGGTTGGATGAACTTGGACAAGTCACTTAATTCTACACCATCCCCAGCTAAAAGATTATGGCATTTCCTCTGATTTATACAGAACAGCTCAAGAGGTGAAGTAATAATTCAACTAGTAAATAAAAATCAGGGAGTTTCTTACCCCAAGTCTGCATGAGTGATCCCAAAGCTCATGTTTTCCCCTCCACATCTTGAAACTCAGAGTATGGCAGGCTTGAGTCCACAACTCTTGGATTTACATCTCCCTTGCTCGCTGAGTGATGTTAGGCTAATTACTTAACCTCTCTGAGCTTGTTTTTCTCATCTGTGAAATGAAGACACTGACAGCTACTTCATGGACTGTCGCGAGGATCTAGACAGCAGCACGGAAATCAGTGTGTACACAAAATAGACCTCAGTAACTCAAAGCTTTATGCTCACTGCTACCTCAAGGCTGCTTCAAAATAAGAAGCAGACATGTGTCTAAGATGGTCCTGGTACACAGTAGGTCTTCCATGATTGTTCTCTGAAATGTACAAGGCAAGTGTCCAAGGCTTATGAATGACAAAGCTGATATTCAAACCCAGTCATTTTGCCATTTCCTAAATCTAGGTAGGGCTCACTCAAAAGCCAGGTCAGAGCAGCATGAGCATCTGAAATCAGGGACCACCATGTTCCTGCCACCATCCTCTGCTTTCTTCCCCTTATTCCAGCTTCATTTTCAGCTGCCTGGACAAATCAACACACAGGAGGAAAATCAAGTCAGAAAAGCCCCCTTTCACCAGCACAGGCGGGGACCCCTCCCCAGAAAAAAAGCCTTCTGCTTCCATTTGGGGGAACTGAAAACAAAAGCGTCCTATTGACTTTGAGACCTGAAGCAAATTAATTCTCCAAACACAGTCTGGAGCACACAAACAGCCCAGTGAGGGCCAGCCAAATACAAAGGGAAACCAGCACAGTAATTCTGAAGACATCAGATCCCCGAGGAAATGGTGGTGTCCTGAAGGCGTCTATCAATCAAAGCTGATCCTGGAGGATCTGTGCACTCACAGACTCCACAACGAGCAAAAAACTAAAATCCATGAAGCACCAACTCGGCCTGGGAAGCCAGGAAGCATGAAGCCCTTCAGCAGTATTTTGCGGAACGCACCAACCCTCAGGCTTCCCTAAAAGATTCCTAGCTCCTTCTCTCTAAAGAATGACAAAACCCTCAGGAGGACCCGCAAAGGCCAGGGCAGTCCTTTGTAGTCACCCTCTTGTTCTGCCTTCCTCCTTGCAGCTCACGTGCCAAAATGAGTCAGACTCACTCACATGGACCCTATTCTGGCATGAGTTCAAGGGCCCAGCTTGGTGGCTTCTGCTGAGGTGGCACAGCCAGTGTCATCCAGGCAGCATCCTCCCTGCCCCTGGTTCTACCAAATCCAGGAATCACCCCCCTCCCGAGTTCTGACCCATAGCAAAGGTTAACAAGCCACCCTATATGTATACGTCCCATGCTCCAGGGACGTACAGACTAAGTCCGAAGGTCTTTCTTTGTCCCCTCTACCGCATCTCCCACACCCTCCAGCCCCCACACCTGGTTCTGTGCACTATGCACCCCACCACTATGGCTAGAAGAGGTTGCTCCACCCCCAGCCCCAGGAGCATCCTTTGTAATTGGTCCAGGAAGGGACTTGTGACTCAAAACAAAGCCGGAAACCTTTGCTCAGTGGCTGGGGGAAGAGCTGTTCTCTCTCAGTCCTGAAGGTGAGGTGTGCCAGGGTGAGCACTAGAGTGGCAGAACCATGTCAGTGCAATGAGAAGAGTGAGCTTGGGGCCCTTATATTATCAGATACCCCTAACTAGAACCAAAGCTAAGGTCCATTCTCTAAACTTTTAGATAGGAGAACCCCGCCCCCTAAAAAATCCCATGATGATAGAGCCAGATTAAGCGAGGGCTTCTGCAAAAGAGAGCATTCTAGCTTCCAAAACTGAATAAAAAGTTAGAGTTTCCCCCCCACCCCCAGGCCTCCTTTGGTTCACTCCTTATTTCCTGGGTAAAAGGACCACATCTATTCCTGGAATTCCCACTATTCCAGGTTCTTTAAAACCCCGCCTACGCAAATCTTCCCAGCTCCGTCTCTCACCCAGCCCTCCACCAGTGTGCTGTCAAGCTTGATCCCCTGTGTTTTGGGGAGAATTCCTCAATTTCCTTTCTTTCTTCATGCTATTTCCTTGGCCTGTCATCCTTAGTTCTCTCTGCCCATCTGCCAATAACATCCTTTGAATTCCACCTTCAATTCAAGGTGTGGTGAAGCCTTCCTCACACTCCTGGCAGGAAAACATTCCCCCCACCCCATGGAAACCCTGGGTTCCTTTGATCCTGGATCCAGGCCTCCTGCTGTGATTACATACATTCATACCATCCTTCACCAGAGAATATCAACTATTCCTCTTCTCTGTCTTCCCAGCACTAAACACATGCCCTTGGCAAAGGAAGTGCCCAATAGGTGTTTTCAGAATTGAATTTGTGGAAGCCGCACCACGCCAGCTCAATCTGTAAGCAGTGATGGCTTTATAGAGGGCACTCACTCCTCTCAACCCCCCAGACCTCTGTGGAACCTCGGATGTGCATCTCAGAGATGATTAAATCAAAGCTGTATCTCAAACCTTTAAACACAGTATCCAAACTCAAGCAAGGCCAGCAGAGTCCCTCCATCCGCCCAGAAGGGGCTATGCCATTTTTATCAAACTCCAGCTATCTGTGCAATGCCCCTTAGCTCAGTTCCGCAGGCTCCAGTCATAGTTCTGCCACCAACCACTTGTGTGTCCTTGGACAAGTCATCTAACCAAAACTCACAATCTTCTCTACATGGAAGGAAAACTAGCCATGATCTAAAGTCCCACTCGCTCCCCTGGGTGCTGAGATTCCATGTTAGAGAATGGACTCTCACCTCTCCTAATGTTTTTGAAGAAATCCCAGCTTCCAAAACTAAATAAAAAGTTAGAGTTTCTCCCACCCTCCAGGCCTTCTTTGGTTCACTCCTTATTTCCTGGGTAAAAGGACCACATCTTCTCCCAAGGAGTCTAACATGGTACTGCCTTAGGTGCCAAGGAGAGAACTCAACACTCTTTTCTTTCCTCTTAAGACATAAGACTTGAGATGCCAAAATTTGCCAACTGCTTCATTACACCCAAAAGCTAAATCTGGAAGCTCAAAGACATGAGTGGCTGTTGTGGAAAAGTGTTCATGATGCATCTTTAAGTGAAAAAATCAGGCTAGTGTGACAGTTTCCAAAATGTGATTTCAGTGCCTGGCAGAGAGTGGGCGCTCAATTAGTACTTGTTAAATGAGTGAATGAACGTCTTTAAAAACAAAATAACACACTCAGGATTGCGGATGCTTAGAAATACGTCTGGAAAGATAGATATCAAAATTCTCCCATTGGTTATCTCTGGAGGGGGGATTTATGAGTGATTATTTTTATTTTTGTTTTTGGTATTTTTCTAAATGTTCTATAACAAACGTATTATTGTGTAAAAGGAAAAGCATTAACTTGCTTTTCTAAGGAGTTGATTGTAAAAAATAAATAAATAAATAACTACACATACAAAAAAGAAAAAGAAAAAAGTGACTGTCATCCAAACTCCGCAACCCACACACGAGGCAACCTTCTTACTTCCCACACATCCACCCCTTTTTGGAAAAAGCTTCCCTTCCTTCCCTTTTCTATCTTGATTTCAGGAATCTGGAGAGACTCAAACGATTGCTTTCAAATGTTAGCCTGTTTAGAATCGTAGCCTGGTACAGAGATAGCCCCTGTTACCCCCAAACCTAGAGAAACTGAGACAAAAAGCTACCCTGCCCACTTCCGGCTTCCCCCCTTGCAAGAACTATCCCTTCTAGCCAGCCTCCTTTCCTCCTCCACTGCCGTGAGCCACCCTGAGATCCAGGTGGCCCTGACAGGGCAGGGCAGGATCCTCCATCGGCAAACCACATCAGCCCACTGACCAAAGCCCAGAGCCCTGGCTCCAAACCCAGCTCTGCCACATCTAGCTGCTTCCTTTGCAAAGTCATGGAACTTCCCAAACCCTTGCCTTCCTCTCCTACGAGGGGGATAACAATTCCTATATATCCTACTTGCCAAGGGGATTCAGTGAGATAATTTTGGCAAAGCGTTTTGCACAGTGCCTAGCATCTAAGAGCTCCAGATGTGCCCAGGACTATCAGGACTTCCTTGATGTCTCTGCTTTTTTATTTTTTCTGACCCTCTCTTGTCCTTCAGCTCTCAGCAAAAAAATGCCAGTTCCTCACAGCCACCTCCCGCTACCAAGGTGGGACATTGTTAAGAGATAGGAGAGTCAGATAGGCTTCCGTTTTAGTCCCAGCCTAGACAACCTCTCCACGCTTCGGTTTCCCCCTCTGTAACAAGGCAACAATAAGTGATGTGTGTGAAACCCTTACAACAGGGCCTGCATATAGTGCATGCGCAGCAAATGTTATTACAGCCATCATTCCCCCCCCAACTCCATCATTATAAATTAGGTCTTCATAATTCTCAGAGTTCCCTGTACTTTTCCTTTAGAACATTCATCACACATAATGTGTGATCATATACTTATTTGTGTTGTCTAATATCTTTCCTCCCACCTAAGTTTAAATTCCACAAGGGATAAACCAAAAGTCTCTCTCAACTGTGGCTGTATTCTCTGCACCTGGTACGGTGCCTGGATATAGTAGGTGTTTAATAAATATCTGTTGGATGAGTAAATGAATGAAAATATGAATTGAATATTAGCGTTGGCAGGGATGATCACCACAGTCCCTTCCAGCTCTGAGACTCTCCAACTAGTCTCTATTTTTCGACAGCTTTAGAGGAAAAGTTTCAAACAAACCCCAGAGAAGCTGTTTTGCCAGTCCCTGGGGGAAGACTCGCGATGGTTACTGCTGACAGGCTCCCGAACACTCAAGTTGTGTAGAGATTTACTCTGATTTTTTGTCTCAAACCTGAGAAGAGAGTCTGCCACATTTCTAGGTTGGGATCATCCTCTCCTCCCTCAGGGCTGCCCATACACAGAACACTAAAAATCCAGCCGCTGCAGTGGGCAGCAGGCCCCGGGGCAGGTGAGCCAGTATTCCCGTGTCGGCAATGCACAGCTAGGCCTGAGCAAAGGAGGCCAAATCTCACACAGCCACCAGGATCCTCCTCCTTTCTACCCCCACAAAGAGAGGGGACTTCACAAAAGCATGGATACAGGGGAGGTGGGGCTGACCCCGGGGGTCATCACCTCACCCAGCCATGCAGATTGCTGAGTCCCACCCTGGAACTCCTAAATTGGATCCGGAGGTGAGAAAATGCATAGCCATGCTGACGCATATACCGAAGTCTGAAAGCTGCTCTTCTAAAGAGAAGAAAACTGATCAATACACGATAAGCATTGTCCTGCTGGATACTGGAGGGTGTGACCAATTACCTCCACATTTCTCATCTGTCTGCAAAGAGAAGCTAGTCCACTCTTCCAACACTTGCTTTGCTGGAGCGAACTTTGCTTGCTTTCACTGTCCCAAACCACCAGTGAGCAAGCCTGCGGAATCATCTGGGGAACTTTAAGATGTGTCAACCCTGGGCTCTCTAAAGACTCTCATTTCATCAGTACGAGGGGTGGCTTGGGTTGGGGATTTTAATATGGTGATTCTAACATGTGGCAACATTTGAAAACTACAGCTCCAGCCTACATTCACCACCCAGCTCCAACCACCACAAACACCCAGAACAGGCTTCTCCCCACCACAGCTGCCACTGGCTGAGAAAGGAAGTGACAATGGGGTCCGTACCACCAGACCCGGGGATTTCTCAGGCCCATGGCCTGGCCAGAGGGTCCATCCTAAAACTCCATGTCTTTATTTCCTAGAAGGTACAGGCAACTTGCTGAGCCAGCACCCACATCCTCAGTGTGTCTGAGACAGTAGAACACAGCTGCAAGGGGTCCCAAAGCCCTTTTACCAGCTTGGCGCCCATAGCTCAGTGAGTAGGGGGCTGGCCACATGCATGGAAGATGGCGTGTTCGAATCCTGCCCAGGCCAGCTAAACATCAATGACAACTGCAAACAAAAAATAGCCGGGCATTGTGGCAGGCGCCTGTAGTCCCAGTTACTCAGGAGGTTGAGGCAAGATAATCGCTTAAACCTCAAGAATTTGAGGTTGCTGTCAGCTGTGATGCCACGGCATTCTACTAAAGGTGACACAGTGAGACTCTGTCCCAAAAAAACTTTTAAAAAGTCCTTTTACCCAAGTTTTATCCCAGCTCCACTATTTACTGACTCTGTAATCTCAGGCAAATTTGTTAACTTCCCCAAGCCCCACTTTCCTCGTCTGCAAAATGGGACACCTAACACTTATTCACTGAATCCTCACAACTTTATGTGCAACCCACTTAAATTAATGCAGTTGCTGCCACATTGTAAAATCTCAAGCTTAATCTCTGTAATCTCAGGCAAATTTGTTAACTTCCCCAAGCCCCACTTTCCTCGTCTGCAAAAAGGGACACCTAACACTTATTCACTGAATCCTCACAACTTCATGTGCAACCCACTTTAATGCAGTTGCTGCCACATTGTAAAATCTCAAGCTTAGCTAACGAGAAAACACCAAATGCGTGTTTTTGGTGCTAAGATGCTTCATTCTCCCCCCGCCCCCTTAAAAGGACTCGGACTTCTAGGTGGCTGTTCTGCCAACCTTGGATACTTTCAACTCCTCTAGGGTCCCTTTTCTTGCCGAGATTTTCCAACTCTTTGGCCTTCAACTGTTATGTTGGAGCCTCAGTTTCTTCATCTACAAAGTGGGAATACAAGGTACCTACTCTTATGTTTATTTAAAGCACCACCGAGGGAACGTATGTCTAGTGCTGAGTACAAGGCCTGGTACACAGCAACATAAACCAAAGAGGCTGAGGATGGTGGAAAACAACTGTTCTTCCCCCCGACCCCCAAACTGAGGTTCTACAAAGAGCCCTCCCCATCTGCCCTGGCAGCCAGCAGGAAGACACCTCCTGAAGGTATCAGGCGAGTTAGTTAATCTCCCCAAGGGGAGCTGACAATTCCAAATTGGGAGCAGAGGGAAGAGGCAGCCCCAGCTCCCTCCCACCCCTCCTGGGGTGATGCCGGAGAATGCTGACTCCAGCTTGAGGCCCCCTTGTCTGCTCCCCATTTGCCTCACTCCATTTAGCTCTGGCAATCCAATTCCCTTTCCTCCACCCAGAAATCGATGTTTAATTAACACGTTATTGAAAAAATAAACACAGTCTTCAATGGGACCACAATGAAGCTAATGCCGCTCAGCTTGGGGGAGACCGTCCCCTGCATCTGGAAAGGGCTCTTCCCCTAGTTCCCGCATCTCAACCAAGAAAAAGTTTCTTCTTTCTGCCTGGAGTCCCCCAGCCTGGTGGATATTGCTTCTTCCCCTGTGCTCCCTCCTCTCTCCCTGTCTCCAGGTGGCAAACCTCCCAGACCTTCTTGCCCTTTACCCTCTGACACTGATGCAAGGGGATGAACACATTGTCCATTCATATATTACTGCTCCATGGGGGAAAGCAGGAGCTCCTTCTGGACACCCCCTGCCTCTACCAGTGGGGTGTGGATGGTGCCATCTCCTCCACTGCAGACCAGAATCGGCACTCCTCCAGCTCAGAGCAGCAGCTGTCCTGCCCTGGCTGAGGCAGTGGGGAGCCCAGTATGGCTGACTACAGGGAGGACCCCCAGAGGCCCTGTCCAGCCCAGACCTCAGGATCTGACCTAAGAACTCCCTCTGGGGCCTTTCCTCTTCCAGCCCCAGCTGAGGTGCTCCATTTCTGCCTCGCTTCTCCAAGGTTCAGGGTGGAGGACAGGGCAAGGTCTCCAGATTCAGACTCAAGTATGGACCCAAGGTCTGCTACTTATTACCCTGTGATTCTAAGCATGCTATTTAACCCCTCTCTCTGCTATTCTATTCATAAGACAAATGAGGACACCACCCATCTACATGAAATGTAGTGGAGTGCAAGGCTGTGCTAACAGCAGGTCCCTCACACTGAGGCCAGGCCCAGGTCACAGAGCAAGGTATTTCTGGTGCTCTACCTTCCACCATCTACCACCATCCCAATCCTTCTAAACTCCCTCCTCAGACAAAGGGCCTAAAGTAAGGAAGAGGGTAACCGAGACACCATGGGAAACTGGCGTGCCGTCAGAGAGACAGCCAGCAGCTCCTTCCTTCTCAGTCTGCAGTGCCTCCGACTGGCAGCACCATCTACAGAAAGTCCCAGAATTGTGAGCCTGACTGCCTGGCAGGTGGCCAGCTCTTAGAATCAAGTCCTCAGACTTGGCAGACCAGGAAATGGGACCACAGACATGGTGTGGTACGGCAGTTGGTTAGGACTAGGTTTGACAAAAGCTTACAGTGGGGAAAAGAATCCCTATTCAACAAATGGTGCCTGGAGAACTAGATAACCACATGTAAAGACTGCAACTGGACCCATACCTTTCCCCACTTACAAAAATTGACTCAAGATGAATAAAAGATTTACATGAAATGATAAAAATCCTAGAAGAAAGTGTGGGGGAAAACTCTTGATGATGTCAGACTGGGGAAAGTTTTATCACAAAGACTTCAGCGGCAATCTCAAAAACAAAAATAAACAACTGGGACTTAAATTAAGATGAAAAGCTTCTGCATAGCTAAAGATACAACAAATAAAGCAAAAAGACAACCTTCAGAATGGGAAAAGATATTTGCATGGTATGAATCTGACAAAGGGTTGATAACTAGAATCTACAGAGAACTCAAATTAATCAACAAAAAAAAAGAGCAAAAAATCCTATCTCCCACTGATCACCAGAGAAATACAAATCAAAACCACCCTGAGATACCACCTCACCTCAGTGAGAATAGCCCACATCACAAAGTCTCAAAGCTGCAGATACAGGCATGGATGTGGAGAGATGAGAACACTTTTTATATTGTTGGCGGGACTGCAAACTAATACAACCTCTTTGGAGTGAAGTGTGGAGAATCCCCAAAGAACTCAAATTAGACCTCCCATTTGACCCTGCAATCCCACATCTAGGCATCTACCCAGAGGAAAAAAATCATTTTATCATAAGAAAGACATTTGCACTAGATCGTTTATCGCAGCTCAACTTACAGTGGCCAAAATGTGGAAACAACCTAAATGCCCACTAACCTAGGAATGGATTAAGCAACTATGGTATACGTTTACCATGGCATACTATTCAGCCATCTTAAAAAAGATGGAGACTTTATATCTTTTGCATTAAATAGCATGGAGTTGAAACACATTTTTCTCAGTAAAGTATCACAAAAATGGAGAAGCAAGAATTCAATTTACTCAATACCAATAAGGAGCCAGTAGATGATCTAATACATGCCTACATAAGAGAAAAACTCAATTCAATTCAAGGTAGGAGTAGGGGGAAGGAAGGCATGGGGGGGATGGAATGCTCCCATTGAATGGGCACAATGTTAGGGTATATGTCACACCTCTGGGAGGCAGGATACAATTATAAAAGAGACTCTACCAAACAAATGCAAACATTGTAAACTAATGCTTCATACCCTCAAATTAACCTGAAACAATATTTTTTTTAAAGTTATTTTTGATAACTCAAGCAGACTGTGATGCCACAAAAAAAAAAAAGACTAGGTTTGAATCGTGACTCATCACTTCCTACCCGAGTAACCCTGGACATGTCACTTAGCTTCTTTAGTTACTTTATTTGTAAGAAAGAGATAATTAGTACCTACCTGATATGATGGTTGGAAGATTAAGTGAGATAACGCACAGCAAAAGCTCAGCATAGTATCTGGCACATAGCCGGGACTCAAATGTTGGCTAGTGGAAGCAGCTTCAGAAATAGTAGTTAGGACAGTAGTAGTAGCCATGTTGGAGATCCAGATCCTCACCAGGGAAAGACTCTACTCCCTGCCACCTCCTTGCCCTATAATTGGATTTCCTTCACAGACACACCCACTTCTTCTCTCTATCCCATTAAGAGAAAGTGGGTGATGCCATCTCAAGGAAGGATGACCATGTATTTTATCATCCAAACCGGGACACTTTTGAGAGTTAATAATTATACTAGGACAAAGGCCCAAATGGGAACTGTCTCCACAAATGAGGGCATCTGGTAACACTATCTCAAGGTCACACAGAAATGGCTTCATTGCCTGCTTCAAGGTCTTAGCAAGGGTAAAGCTTCCCTAGTTCTCAGGATCCACTTTTCTTTAGCTTTCCCCCTCCAAAAATATTCACATCCACACTTGGCTAAAATGTCTAAACCCTTCTCCCATTCAAGGTCAAGGCCAAACTCAAGAGTAAACCAGAGAGACTGGCAGAAGGCCTCCTCCCACATTTTATAACATCATGCTCCCCAGCAAACCTCTAGCAACACAAATCCAACACACTGGGGCCAGTGTCCAGACCCATGCCTCCCTTCCTGAGAAACAAGGACCAAACTAATCTAGGAGAAGCCACAAGCTCCCAGGTCATGAGGATCCAGACATCATCTGCTTGGGGCTCTGTATAGAGCCAATGCTGCACTAGTAAGTACTAGGGGCAGGGTTATGTGACATTGAGAACCTTCAGCACCCCACTGGGGTCTCTTCCTCCAAAACGTTCAGAGGACAATGTTGGCTAGCACTTGGCAATCTTAGAATGAAGCCCACCAGGACTCTTCTAGTCATAAAACCCTGAAGAATCCTCTTCCCAACTCCCTGCAACTCTGCAGCAGTCAAGTCTGCCCTCCTTAGAAGCACACCTACCACCCATCCACTCTACCAAGGCCTCACTCCACTGTGACCAGGGAAGAGGAGAACTAAGACGTTGCCTCAGGCCACTAAGAGGACACCACAGTAGCAGCCACAGTGCCCCTGGAGCAAGTGCCACATGATGGTGGGGAGGAGCTCTACCTTGGCAGCAAGGAAACCTGGATTCTAGCTTTGTCTGCATCAAATATGGCTCATACCTCTGGACAAGCCTTTCAGTCTCTCCAGGCCTCAGTTTTCTCATCTGTTCTTGACTAAGACAATAATAGGTGCCTCATTTTGCCTCTAACAAGGATCACATGCTTGGGTGCTTGAAGGAGACACATCTTAATTCAAATCCTTGATCTGTCATTTCATTAGGGGACTTGTCTAAGTCTCAGTCTCCTCCTCGGTCAACGGCAGGTAGTAATAATATGTTGCATTGAGTCATTAGGATAATTAAAGAGATACTGCCTGTTTAAAGAAAACTCAGTTTAGAACTTAATATATAGTAAGTCCCTTAGAAATCGCAGTCATATCCCTACTATTACTGGGAAAACTATGATGATGGTGATGGCTGGTATCAGAGAGATCAAGGAGCCAGGAATAGAGAAGACCCTTGCTACTCAACAGAGAGTTTAGCACCAGGGTCCCAACCCACAGCCTGGGGGGTCTCACACTGATTTTGTCAGGACTTCTTTTGCTTATCAGTATGTCAGATATCATGAAAAGTATGCATGACCATTTTTTTTTTTTTTTTTGTCAATGAGCATTCCTTAGTGTTTGTGTATTTACTGCATGGCCCAAGACAAGTCTTATTTTTCCAATGTTTGGCAGGAAAGAAAAAAGGCAGGACACCCCTGTTTAGCACTTTGCAAATCCCCCAGCAGACCTAGACCTGTTGGGAGAGCTAAAACAGCCAGAGGCAAAGTTCATCTTCCCCAGAAGATAGGTCCCTAGGTGCTAAGGAAGAAAAGAAGACTCTAACACCAAAACCATGTGGTTCTGTCCACCAATCAACAAATATTTGCTGGGCACGTACTACATCCCAGGAAACGTTCTAGGCACTGAGAACACTGCAATGAACAAAAACAGACAAAGTCTCTGACCTCACGGAGCTTGCATTCTAGAGAGAGAAACAGACAAGATCCATTTTAAATGCTTCAAGATATAATATAACTTTAAGTAGTGATTAACCAATTAAAATTAAAGCCAGAGTAATGGGCTGGAAAGCAGCCAGGGGATTAGAGTAATGGGACTATCTTAGAAAGCTGGTCAGGAAAGGCCCCTCCAAGGATCATCCTTTGAGGAATGAACCTGCATGGGGCAGAAGCAGGCCCCATGCAGAGGGCCTGCCAAATCGCAGCAGGCCACCTGTGGCTGGTCCAGCCACGCCACCACACCTGCTTCATCTGAAGAGCAGCCAGACCAGAGCTGGCCCTCAAGGGTCAGTGCTGCAGTGCGACCGTTCTTCTCTGTGCTTGGGCACATGAGGCCTGACCATAGCGGGAACAGACACACCAGCTGGCACACTTCTAGGTGACGAGCATTGGAAGGGAGCTTCTCCTTATCCACACTCAAGGGGTCATGTAAGGAGAACACAGCCGGGCATCCCAAGAGCAATCTCTTGTCTGCATTTGCACTAGTTCACCCCTGAGGCATCCTACTCCCCATTTGTCCCCTTTCCCTGGCAATGACGTAACCCCTTCTCCCTAAGTCCTCAAGGTCAGTTTCAGGAAGGAAAAGGGAAGCTAGAAAGGTAGGGCAGTCGGCATTTTGCTCTGAGGATTTTTTTCTCTTTGAGGCAAAATATTTTCCAATTTTACTTATAATTGCTAATAAAAAGGGTCACACCTTCAGCTAAAGAGGAAAAAATGGCGTCTGGTAGTTAAAGCAGACAGAACCCAGGCGAATACAGGGGCCTGGGCTGCTATCACGGCTAAGGGCGATTTCAGCTCCTTCGGGCTACAGCCTCTAACAAGGCCGCACAGCATAAGAGGTGGCAGCTGACGGGAGAGCAGGGCCATCCTCCCGAGCTCAGCCCAAGGCTCTGGCAAAGCAGTGGAGGAAACCCTCCTTGTCCCTTCTCCCCCTTCAATGGGCACCTGCCCACCAGTCATCCCCGAGCCACCCACCCACGGCTTGCTTGGTGGACATAGGGATCTCATTTGAGGCTCCCTGCTGGAAGCAGAGCAGTTTCTCCCCCCTACCCTCTTCTCAACTACCTTGAAGACTCCTTTCTTCTCTCTCTCCCACTAAACACCCCTGCTTTTTGCCTTCCTCCCCACTAAGTGAGGGACAAGAGGCTCCCTTCCCCTATCACCCCCACACTTCTCCAGAGCCACCGTGTTGTTGGGTACGTGCATAGCCAACAACCACTGCCACACAGCACAAAGACGCAGGCAGCCTCCTGCTTGAACCACACGCACAGTGTTGACGATCCCGTTGTCCAATTGGAGGCACACCGGTGCTTGACAAAACACAAACACCCTTCCCGTCCCCACCCAGAAGGCAACACAAAGGCCACCAAGAATTTCAAGACCCGGCATCATCAGTAGAGCAGAGAGCTGGGTCAGACAAAGACATCGTTCCATCCTCCCAATGAACCATGACAACTCTCTGGGATATTCTGCAGTGCCCTCTGTTTTGACACAGCCCACTGATCAGAGCTGTGTGGCTGGCGTGTGTGAGAAAGTGCACACATGTATATAGGGGCGGGGGGCTGGGGCTCTACTGTTCAGGCATCAAATCCCCCCAGAGGTAACCCAGTCAGACGCTGCCTTCCCTGTGTAACCTTCCTCCCATCCACCGCAAACATGTATTTCATGGATGGTTAAATTGGATCATTATCACCGGGTGTTATTTGGCCAAAAAAAAAAAAAAGAATTAATGTCATTTGCCCCCATTCCAATCCCCTCCTTGCCAGGTGCCCTCCCTCAAAGATTCTCCAACACGTTAATCCCACGAACTGCGACACACTACAGCTTTCGGGCAAGAATAATGGCGAGAAGAAAGAGGAGAGCGGGTGCGGAGAGAAAAAGAAGCTCTAGCGTGACTGCAGTCCCCTTACGAAGATGGGGATGGGAGCATGGTGGAGGTAGAGTGGGGACAGAGAGGAAGGGGAGTGAGACAGAATGGAATCAAGCCCTTGGGCACCTGTGTGTGCGAGAGGGACTGTGTGTGCAAGAGCGTGTGCCCGTGTGTGTGGATGTGCCGACTTAGCCCTCCTATCAGAAGGCTGCATCCGTGTGGCATGTAGGAGAGGCCATCGCACCACTGTTGTGTTGCAAAAAAAAAAAAAGAAAGAAAGAAAGAAAGAAAGAAAAAGGGGGGAAAGAGCCGCAGAGCCATCAGAATCAGAATTTTCTCATGGAGACAGAAAGGGCTGGAGGAAGGGGGGGCGGGATAGGGTAGGGAGAGCGCTGTGTGGAAATAGAAGGCAAGATCATGGCAGAATTGGGGGAGGACGGAAGGGGAAATTGGTGGTGGGGTGGAAAAAAATTGCACGCACACAGAGACACAAACACACACAATACCCAAATGCCAACCCCACTGCTCCGGTGTTCATCCAACACTGACAACCCGTCCCCCATCTCCCACCGCCTCGCTGTGCCCCCAAAGCTGGAGCCGGTGGCTTTCTGTATCTCAGTTTTGCAGCAGTGGGCTAATTACAACCAAGCCCCCTCACCAAATTAACCCCTCCCCTCCCTCTCTTTTTTCTCCCTCTAAAAGGCCAATTGAAGAATAATGTGTTTTTAGAGATAATGGATTCTTTTTTTTTCAGGAAGCGAGAGAAAGGGGGATGCAGGACAGAAATTCTGCAAACCGGTGACTTCCGACCTCACCTCTGTCTCCCCTCACGCCTCCGTTCACTGTAGCATCTCATGTACCATCCCTCCAACCCACCATTCCCCTGCCCCCCACCACCCAAAAGAAAAGACCTTCCTACCATGCACATCGACAGACACACCAACCGCCACCCAATCTCAGTGGCCGATCTCAAACCCCAAGCATCAATCCACCTCGATACATCCCTTCCCTTATATAAGCAGCAAATCATCAACATAGTCAGTAGAAACGCAGCATTAAAAAGAAATCAACAAAAACGGAGACCAGACCCCGTCAAATCCCCAGTAATTAATAATAGGGAGCTACCAGAGAAGCAAAGACGTAGTTGTCTCTCAAAATCTAGAATCCCTTTAGTTTCTGATTCCTCCCCTTCTTAAGAAGCAATTTTTCAAAATTATTATTTCCCTGGAAAGGGCCAGAAAGCTCCAGAAAAAGGACATTCGCACCGTCCGGTTGTTTGAAAAAAAAATTAACCCAGCCCTGTTGCTCACTTTAATAGCGAACTTCCAGCGTCCAGCCTTTTTCCCCTCTTCCAGAAGGAAGACTGACTCTCAGGATGAACCCCGGGCTGCAGAAAATGGGCCAAGAGCCCTTACTCCACTCCCCAACAAGAAAAAAATCAAACAATAGGAATATCTCTGCACAACCAGCACCCGTCTGAAATATCGTTTGCCCCGATAAGACTTAGGCAGATTAAGCTCAAAGATTAAAAAAAAAAAAAAAAATACCAGCCTTGCTTCATCCCTCTCCCTTCCCCCCTTCCAGGACGTACCCAGTAGCCCTTAGGTAAACTTGCCCATCATAACCAGCGGGACCATTTTAACTTGAAAGGCAATGCAGAAGCCCTTGAACGATGAACGGAGGCTCTACTCAGAACGGCAGATTAATAAAGGGCTAGTTCTTCAGGCTCCCCAGACTAACCTCCAGGTGCCCCCAGATAGACTATCCCGGGTACCGAGTCACCCAGCGCGCTGGGAGTTCAAATTTCCACTGGAACCTTCATCACAAAGGCAAACGGTCATCTGACCCCTGAAACTACACCGTCCTCCAGGTGTTGACAAGGAGTGCCTTCTCACTCCCGGGGCCATCCATGGGAGCCAGGGCAGAGAAAGAATTAAGAATGTTGAGTATCTTGTAGTAGGAAAAGAGAAACTATCTCCCCAAAGCGGGAACAGCTGGAGAGAGCGAGGGGAGGACGGCTCTTGTTCTACCAGCTCTCTTATTTAGTCTGACTGTGTCTGGCTCTGTCCTAGGCTGGCTCTCTCTGATCTCTGACCTTTGCATTTAAAAAAATATATTAAAGATAGAGATCAGAAAAGAGGACCCCTACTTTTCCTAAACAATAGCAAAAATAAAATTTTCTCATTGCATGACGATATTTCTACATCCAAATTAAAAGAGGCAGGCATCTGATGGAGGAAGGGAAAAATTTATTTTTTTTAACAAGTAATCACAGGGTAGGTCACCTGCAAAGCAGCCGAGCCCTTAGGTTGGTATTACATCACTGGCCTAGGAAGGGTTGGCGGGGTGGGGGGACAGATTTTTTTTTTCTTTGTTATCAGGATGATGTTTCTAAAGCAGTTAAGTTTTATGGTTAAAAAAGAGAGGGCAAGAGCTAAAACTCTGGGTATAACACAATGCCTTCAAAAAACAATACATCGAACCCGGCTTTAAGGTCACTGAGAGCTTGCAAAACCCACAGTGCTTACACAGAGTGGAAGTTTTCAAGCAAGCCTGCTACTAAATCATTAATATAAACAAATGGAAGGCAGAGGAGGAAGATTCCCTTGTAACTGATCCAAACAGGAGCGCGCACACACACACACACACACACACATACACACACTCACACACTCCCTTTTCACCTTCTCCGAGTATGCCCACCTTCACAACAAGCCAGCAGGACTCCAACCTGAATGTTCAGACTCAAGAACCACCTCCTCACACCCTCTCAAAAAATATATATATATATCATACACACTTACATACACTTAATTCCTTACAGCTGGGGAAATCCCTGTTTCAATTCAATTTTATTTTCTTGTGATCCTCAGAGCATCCCTTGTTTTTCTTATTGGAACAAGTCCTTCCCCAGAAAGCAAAAAAAATAGAGTGGAAAGTGGTTACAAATTGTCAAAAAAAAGTGTCTGCCCAAAATGAAGTGATGGGTACCCATCACTTCAGACTAACAATCCAAGGAAATAGGAGAAAGACTAAATAAAAATAAGAATAAGAATAAATCTAAAGCATTCCCTGACTTTTCCAACATCTGGAGAAGGACTCAACTTCCAGCAGAAACTGAAGGAAAAGAAAGGCAGTCGAAAGCCATTTCCACAGTCAGCCGAGGCTCCCTCCGATACAGTGTTCAAAAAAAAAAAAAATCTAGGTTGGTCGCTCCCAGCAGAAAACTTCTGCCCTCTCAGGAGTCAACCTCTTCCCAGAATGGACAGGCACCTAGAGTTGTCTCACACCCTGCCTGCCTTCCCGTCCCCACAGACCTTACCTTTCCAGTTGAACAGAAGATTTGGGATCTGTCTGTTTGACGTTTAATCAACTGAGTTTGCTGGTTATGTTTCCTCTTTGGGAAGGTTCAAATTCCAGAATCTTGCTCTCTCCTTTTCTTTTTTGCTCTCTCTAGGAGGGAGTGGCAGGGAAGGAGGGAGGTGCGAAAGCAGGTCCTTGGTGGCTGGAGATGCCGGTGGCTGCGAGAGGGGAGGACACGACGTCTCTCCCTCTCAGTGAGTTGCATGCAAGAGATGTGTAGGGCTGAGCGCTGAGCCTGAGACTGCCGAGGAGCCCAGGAATTTCACGCACTCCAGAGCCGGCCCCTCCCTCTCCCACACAGACCCCGGCATTTAAAGAGACAGCCAGGCCGCCTGGCTCAGGGCTTCACCTCCTCCCTGACTGTTTTGCAAACAGCTGAGAAGATATAATCTAGGAGGGGCACTCCGCAGCCCCCTCAGAGTGAGAGGCAGGGTCTGAGCTCAGCTCTTCTCTCAAGGCAGCCTGAGAGTTCTCCCCCTAGAACAAGGACAGGAATTCAAATAAAGACAAAATCTTCATTTACAGCTTCTGCGAACTATTTCCCCACTGCTCAGGATGTGTGTCTCATTGCATCTGGAGGGAGTGGAGAGGATGCTAACCTAAAAATGTGCCTCAGTTTCCCCAAGTAGTTGCTCCTTCTTGCAAAATCAGGGCAACCCTTGAGCATTTGGTGGAGGTCAGGGCTGTAACTAGGACACAAATCCATTCCTTCAATAAGCACTTTGCCTGCTTAGGACAAGGCACAGAGCAGGGGGCTGGGGACACTGATGTGAGGGTGACAAACGGGCCTCCCCCTAAAGGCTTCTAGTAGCAAAGACAGACCTAAACACAACCAACCAATCCCAGGGGACTGGCTGCAAGCTAAGAGAGACAGGCAGGGCTTAAGTATTTTGGTGGACCAGGAGAGTGGCTTTCTTTTGTGGCTTGCACCCTGAGCTTAGGACCTAGTCATTTCTACTGTCCCCGCAGCCCTTGAAAATCCATGGCCAGCCTTGATGAACTAATTTGTGACCACAGAAATAGATTCCCAGTCAAGCCTAAAATACAAGATGACAGTCAGTGGCACCCAACACAAAACTTTTGCTCAGCATCAGGCCCTGGAGTCCCACAATTGAAAAACAGCCCTGACTCCCCTTCCTCTCCTGCAACCCCTTTCTAAGGATTGCACTTTCCTAGCCCAGCACCAATGGCAGGAATAGTCACTGAGACCTGCCAAGCATTTATCATGGGCCACCATGTGGGTCATCGCATGCAGCCCAGTGAGGCTGGTGTTACTTGGCAATTGAAGTCTTTTTTTGGAAAGGGTCTCCAAGGTCACACAGCTGGAAGTGCTGAGAATAAATTTGAACTCAGGTCAACCCAACGTCGGAGCCTCCCTGCTTAGCGACAGTGCTATACTGCCTCCCTGCCAGAGATGGCAGGTCTTATACTTCTGCCTGTTACTGAACATTCTCTCAGCATCCTAACACTTCCCCAACCCAGAAAACTTCAGAAGTGCATGTTCCAGCATCGTACTTATGGGAAACAAAGGAGTCTAGCAAGGCCTCCACCCCATGGAGTCCATCCCCCACCACATGAATACAGAGGTATGTTCCTATAAACCAAGGGAAAGTAACAGTCAGGAGAGCAATGTAAAGAAAGCTCTGTCTATGGGATTGTCAATAAGCAAGTGATTAATTTTGACTTGGAAATGGGGGCAAGCCTGGTGGACTAAAGTGGCATTCAGGCTGGGTCGGGGCAGACACATGCACTTCTGGCATCACTAGACTACTTCACAGCCTGTTTTACCTTTCAGATGTGTCTTTGAGTCTCCAATCTTCAACTTCCACAGTATCCAGTGTACCCTAGGAACCCAAACACATGTGCCTTGATGGATTGATTTCATACATGACATCTGACCTCCCACCTGTTTGTTCTAGACCTGAACTTCCCTGGCTCCCGGTTCTATACTGTATCCTTCTTATCTGGCCTTCCTTGATGCCTGGACACCTGATTCGTTCTTGGGATACGGAAGGAAGTTCAGAAGGTACAGTGCATGGGGTTGCACAAGATATCTGGAGCTCCTGGGGGAAGAACTACATAAAGAAACCACCAGCATATAGCAGGATGTCCCAAATGGCGAGGACAACTGTAGGCTCACCTTTGGGGGCAGCAGGGAGAGACCTGAGGGGTCTAAGGAATGTAAGCACATGAGCTGAAAGGGAGAGCCTGAGGCCTCCATCTGCCCTGCAGGTGACCCTCCCATGTGACTCTCTGCCAAACATCAGCCCAGGAAGGACATCCCAGAGAGAAGTTCCCTCTATGTCTGCAGGGTGGCCTAGAGGTTACGAGACATGCCTGGATTCCACTCCCAACCTGGCCAGCTAAACTCCACGTGATTTGGATAGTTTTCTTCTCCTCCAAGTCTTAGCATCCTCGCCTATCAAATGGAGAAAACTCCTGCACTTACTTCAGGGTTGGTGCTAGATTTAAGTAATAAAGCACATGTAGAACACCCGCCCCCATAGAAGTACTCAAGAAATGTTGGCTGCCTCAGTCCAGAGGTCTGCACTCGCCCCTGCATGGGATTATTAACTTTGGACTGCCCCTTATAGTTAACACTCCTTTGTTTCAGGCTCATCGTGCCCCTTTTAATATTTTAGCTTATTAAGGGATCACTATAGTTAATAGTTTTTAGTCTCTTGGATTTTCAACCCACTTTAACTTGTTGAATATACTTGTTATTGAATATACTTGTTATTATCATTTTATTCCATTTAGTCATTTCTTAGGCTTCTTAAGTATTATTTATCTTTCAATTGCCCCAGTGTATCCTTTTAGTCTGCCTTTTATCATGAAATCTCTGGGCTCATTTTATCTCATTTCTCTGTATCATTTGAGCTAACTACCTCTCTGTTCATTCTAGTGAGCCAGTGTTCTCCTGGATAGCTCTGGGTTTATGAGGCTGGTATGTACAAAATAGCGAAGAAAGACAACATCAAAGAGAGAAAGATGGGTCTCCTCGCAGATACAGAATGCATGAAAATAGTTAAGATTGTATATGAAGCCAGCACATTGTACCCCTTGATTACACTATTGTACACAGCTATGATTTAATGATAAAGATAATAAAAAAAAATAAAAAAACAGAATGCAGCCACAAGCAAAAAGCAGTGTCAGGTGTTTGCCCAAATGACGGTGCCAGGTCAGCAATGGTACTGATCTTTACTCTTATGGGAGGACTCAATGGGGACAGCTGAAGCCCTCAGAGACCCCAGGCCTTCTCAGCTCTGTCCTGGGCTAAGGAGCGAAGGCCATGATCCAAGGTCATTAGCTTAGAATGTTCCCTTGTGAGCCTCTCTTCCATCCTTCTATTGTGTGACTCCATCTTTACTCAGTTCAGGGAGAAAACAAAACAGGTCAGGGACTGTTTCAGCTTTTCTCAGATGTGCCAGACCAATGCCTTTAGCACACAGTAAGGAAAAATTTCATTACCAATCAAAAGGATAGGTTGCCCAATGCCATTCTGGGGGGAAAATAGTTATTATAATGATAATAGCAATAATAATAACAATCACCACCACAAGTCACTGCTGCTGGCCTTCTGCTTAGTAGTTTATGGTTAAGATCCCAAAGGTCTGCAAACAGGACATACAGGTTCAAATCCCAGATCCACTATTTGCTCGCCTTGAGAACCTTGGCCAATGTACTAACATTTCAAGTCTCAATTTTCTCATCTGTAAAATGGGAATGATAATGGTACCATCTGCAAAGGTCTCCTGTGGGAATTGCATCAAAAGTACCCATAATAATTAGTATTATTGGGTATGCACTATAATAATAAATGGGTACATGGGAAGTCCACAATAAACTGTATCAATCATTATTATCAGAGTGGAATTTAAAATATTTAATATCTGAGACAGTCTGGCCAGCAACCAATCAGACTGGAAACTGACCATAACCCTGATCGTTAGCACTATTACCACTCATCAGGTATGCACTAATGCGTTATCTCATTTAATCGTCATTGCAAATTTGTTTTCCTATGTTATTTATTAAAATACTTGCCCTTGCACATTTATAAGGAAGACTGTGCCTATAAAATTAGCATTCTAGCTAAGCAGACTTGACATATCCATTCCTTCTGCCCTCATGACTCTTTGTATGTACATTTCAGGGGTTGCTTTTGCTGGGAGATTTTTTTTTTAAAGACAGTCTCACTATGTTGCCCTCAGTAGAGTACTGTGGTGTCATAGCTCACAGCAACCTCAAACTCTTGGGCTTAAGTGATTCTCTTGCCTCAGCCTGCAGAGCAGCTAGGACTACGGGCACCCGCCACAATGCCTGGTTATTTTTTGTTTGTTTGTTTAGCAGGCTCAGGCTGGGTTCGAACCCACCAGCCCCAGTGCATGTGGCCGGTGCCCTACCCACTGAACTAAAGGCACCAAGCTTTTCTTTTAATGAACCTTAGCTTCATTACATAGGTTCTTTCTTTTGCTTATTGATTCTTTCAATAAATTTTGCAAAACAATAATACCTTGTAAAGGTCAATGATCTCAGTTTCTTCATCCACTAAACAGGTGTTTCTTGCTAAGTTCCCACTACTGTACCCCCACTGAACCTGGGAATATCTAAGGAAGGCTTTCAAGCCAAGACCAAATCACCAGCAATCAGGCATTAGACTATTCTTCTAATTCTCCAGCCAGTGCTTCAGTGGAGTCAAGCTCAGCTCCAACCTGCTCCACAACACTGGTTCTTAGTCACACAGGTCAGCATATGCCTTACTCCTCAGCGGATTCAGACTCAGACTCCAATGCTATTGGACCAAAGCACCTTTCCTAAGGCCCCTTGCAAATGTTTTTTTGTACTTTCCTCTCCTCTCCTCCCCCAAGAGTTGGGCTGCTTTGCTGGCCTGCTGGAGTTTATTCGTCTTTCTGTCACCTATGTGATGATCATTCCAGTGTTATTAATAGGTGACTGCTTATTAATTAGCATTACTAGACATGCATCATGCAGAGCAGACAGCAGCACGGAGGGGCCAGGCATTCTTCAAGGAGAGGACCTGCACAAAAAGCCCTGGAGCCCAGTAAGAGGACTCTGGGCCAGTGGTACATCACAGGGAGCCAGCAGCACAGCTGCCCAAATTCTAAAAGCCAGGCTCCTAATTCGGACAACTGAGTCTAACATAGGAGGAAAAGAAAAAAAGTGAATGTGGGATTTGCAGGCATCGTAGAGCACAAGCCCCAGTGGAGGTCTGAGCATTCAAGCCTTGAGGAGGTCAACTCTCATAGATGTTCCTCTCACCAGGGTACCAGCTGACCCTCAAGAGGCTGCAGGAAAGGCTGTTTCCTGGGAAGGCTAAGGGTCACTAACTTCTAACTTCAATGGACAGCTCCCTACCTTCCTTTTCCTATGCTGCTTATTCCATGGAAATAAAATAGTCTCAGAGGCTTGCAGCCAGTAGAAGCCTCCCAGCCAACTCCCTGAATTCAGCAGCCTTTTGCCAGCCAAGAGGAACCAACCCTCAGCATAGGATGACCAACTCCAAGCCTTGGGAAGATCCAGGCCAGAATGTGGAATGCCTGCCACGTGGCTGAATCCTTTTCCTAATGCACCCAGGAGCTTATCTCACTCTGCCCCCCAGAAGAAAAAAAAAATAAAGAAGAAACTATGTCTTTTTATTCCAATAATTTTCAGAGCAATCCCAGAATTTTCTGTTCGGAGATCAAATGTTAACATGGTCCAGGTATATTTGGAGTGTTTAATGGGCTTGAATCTTTGAGCAGCAGGGAGCTACCTATTAATATTTGAGGTTGCTTTCCAAAAAAGTCATCATTTTCTCCAGTCTATAATGGAAGTTCTTGTCTGTTTTAAACCTTATTCCTCATACCAAAAGGTAGAGCAGCCTGGGAAGTACAGACACTCTTAGGTTGTGTACAGAGAGGGCAGGACCTATGTCTCTGGAAGAAACAGCATCACACAGTGACCAAGGGCACAAAATCCAGCCCCTGAAAGCTAGAATACAGCTCTCCCAGCTTTAGTACTGTGGGTAAGTTGCTGGAGCATCCTGCCTCAGTTTCCCTTTCTGTGCAACAGGGATAATGATAGTCCTCCTAAGCATGTTGTCGGGATTAAACAAGCTAATATTCATAAAACACACAATTGATGTCACGGTCTAAAGGCTATATAAGTATTTGTGACATAAAACAATAAAACAATTTCCCATGGGCATTACTCCCAGGAGCCCCTCAAAAATGCCCCATAATAATGGCAATGGTAACGTGCTGCTTCTGAAATGTCTCAGGACCATGGGCAGGAAAGATGTCAACTCTGCTATTGTTCCTAGAGACCTTGCTGGTGGAGATTTGACCAGGCACGACTGGGGTGCCTGGAGCCATCCCCTTCCACCGCCTTCCCCCCACCCACCTTTCCACAATCACCTCTCTCTCCCCCTCTGCTGGCCATCACTGCTGTCATGCCAGACTGTCTACTCAGGACGGCATGCTCAGCCTCAGGTGTGAAGAGGGGGGACGGCAGCCAGCAGCTGTGGCTTGGTGGGGTCCCAGCTTCACCCCCAGCCCCCGTTCTCTCTGAATCACGTACTAGAACTATTTTTAAACAATATACTTTTGCCTGGTTGTGGGGGAAAAAAGAACACCCTCCCCAGGATGCAAGCTGAAGATGGAATGATTGCCAAATGCTAACAGCTTTTCGAACAGGGTGTAGTTAAAAATATGTCTGAAATGGTTTTAACTCAAACTCAAAAAATAGCTTAACTAACTGGGGAGCATAGGCAGTGGGGGTGGGGAGGTGGAAGAGAAAGAGGGATTCCCTTTGGAGGGGCCCGCGGCAAGCCTCATTGCAGGGAGACCTGAGGGCTGCCTGGTTTATTCTCTCGCATAAATAATACCTTTCAAAAGCACCAACCAGCTCTCCAGGGGAAAAGAGTGACACCAGAAAGCTTGTTGCTCTTCGGTAGGAGGACACGCTCCCGATAAAGCCACACTGTGTGGCTTCCTGGCCCCGCAAAACCTGAGCTGTGGCCAGAGCATCATTGCCTGAGAGCATGTTAGCAATGCGGAATGTCAGCATTCACCTGCTGAATCAGGAACTGCATGTTAACAAGACACCCAGGTGATTAAGATTCGAATTCCAGTTTTATCCTTATTACCTCAGGCTCTGTCATGATAGCTTAAGAGGGTTGGACTTAAACTATTCCCCCCATTCAACATATGAGGAAGTTGAGACACATGGACAGACCATTCTAAGGTCACCAGCTGAGTCAGGTCTAATAGGATCACCCAGAGCCCCACTCCCTCTCCTAGGGCTTTAGGGCCCAAAGCAGCCTTCAGCAGCCCGAGCCAAGGATGACAGAGAACTTGGAACTTGGGATGTCTGTTTTCTAGGGGTGAAGGACTTAGAACATAGGACTATTGCTTAAAGCAACATTTCTCAAACAATGTTCAGTAGATTGCTATTCCTAACAGATTTCTGTGAAAAACAGTCTATTGTCAAATATATTCATAATATTACGAATTATAATATTAAAATTAATATGTGTAAGTCTCTGAGCAAAGTTCTACAGGGAAGGAGTTTGCTGAACATTGTTTAATTCAGTGTTTTCCAAATTTTAACATGACTTGTTCCCCATCAGAGACCTATCAACATTAAGAAAAACATTCATTCTGAGAAATATGTGTTGAGATTCACCACTGTTTACCACTTAATCTCACACTCCAGTAGTCTGCAAGGAAGCATAATGTTTCTTAAAGGCTAGAGAGGGGGTCAGAAGGAGAATTTCTTTAATAATAGCCCCCAAAATGTCAACAGGCAATTTATGATTGATCTCTTCTAGTAACAGGGAGCTCACTACCTTACAAAGCAACACAATTCATTGTTGAATAGTTCTAATATTTAGGAATATTATTACATTAAACCAAAATATCCTTCTCATAACATCTTAGGTAACCATGGCCTGAAGTATCCCTTCACCCCCAGGGTGCATGGAGAACTAATAACTGTTTCTGACAGTTACCCTTCACATATGATTGTGATATAGTAGACATAAATGCCTACCCTCTTCTCTGTGTCTAGACCTTCAAATATTTCTCAGAATCACAGAAGCTTAGAGTTTTAAAGTATGTTAAAGATCTCCTAATCCAAACCTTTAATTTAATGGATGAGAAAACCATGTCCAAGAGCAATCACATGACTTGTCCAAGGTCAAACAGGCAGTAGAAACTTAACCTAGGAGATCAGATGTGAATATAGCAGGGGTTCTTCTCTTCCTTACTTGATAGGAGACTTTTCTTCTTTACCAAGAATTCCTGGATGCCTGAGGTTTATACATAACCTACAAGATCCATCACAGAGAATCCCAGAGCCTCCCATCTCCTTCTGTTCATGCCCTTGTCAGGTGCCCCATTGGAGGCCAGATGAGTCAGACGGCTCACCCAGCCTGGGGAGATTTGTGTTCCAGCCTCACCCCTCCTGGAGTAGCCATGCTGAGGCTGTTTTTCACCCCACGCTGCCTCCTAACCACCACAACCATCTGCACCCTCCTTCTCAAGGATCACCATCTGCTTTCCTGATACCACTCAGCCGCCCCAGCACTTTGCTCTGTTTCCTAGCCCACTGCTTGAGCCATTCTCCCTGCAACTTACCACTTTCCTTTTCTCTCCCCTTTGCACCACCTTCCTCCACTCCATCTTCACTTCCTCAGTCCACAACTGCAAGAGTTTACACGCTCTAAGTCTCCTGCTTTCTCACTCTCTCACGTCTCACCCCCACTAACCTGGAAGTTCCCCCAGAGCCTATTTCTTGGGCTGGTATTTTGCCACTAGGCTACAAATGTCTGCTGAATAAACAAATGAGGCTCTTTCTTTATGCCCCTTTTCTATCCCAGCCTGGCCACTCATATATCGCTTAATCCCACTTGCCCCCTTCTCCCTCTTCCTACAAGAATACGCCCTTTCTATAAATAAGGAAAGCACCAGATACACAGGAGGTGTTAGGTAAATGCAGAGTGATAGTACCGGGTCACTAAGAAACTAAATTCCTGTAAGCTAAAGATGACTGCTGTTCCTTACCTCACTAGAAAGGTCCACTCTGGAGGAAGACAGTGATCGCTTTCCTATAATCCTGTTTACACTTAAAAGTTCTCAATGTCTACATGATAAATGACTTTAAAAGATAGTTAGAGCACTTATGAAGCTCATAACAATTTCCACTTGTTTGGCACCAATTCTGCATCAGGCATTATACATATATTGTCTCATTTGATACTTAAAAGAATTAGATACGGCTGTGAAAGGAAGCTCAGAGAAGGGATTCAAACCTAGAGCTTTCTGGCTTCCAAACCTGTGCCCTTCCCTCTCCTTCCTGAACATCTAAAGAGGTCCATTCCTGGGTCCTTCATCCCCTGTTTTCTTTCAACAGTTTGTTTAGTTTCAGTTTCCTAATTTCTTCCTCCCCTTCCCTCATCAATAGTTCTTCTCTGACCACCCCTTACCATGTCTCCAGTCCCTTAAATAGCCTTTCTTCCCACCCTCCCTATTCCCCACTGCCCAGTGGATACATGGTAAATATGCAGACATCAGCAGACAGAAGATTTGCACCAAAGACTTCTCTAGAAGCAAACCAGAGCCCTGTGTAAAGGGTAACCGTGAGAAACAGATTTCAGTGATTAATGCCCTATTCACACTGGTGGTGAAAATAGATTTTTAAGCAATTGTTGACTAAGAAAACCTAAAATATAAAAATCTGGCCTGTAACTATGGGGACCAGGGAATCAACCTCTTCCCCCACCAAATGCTCTGATGCATCTGCTTCCAAACTCTGAATTAACTGGGTCACATCTCTACTTTGCAGCCCCTGGTAAATGAGTCGGTGGGCACTACCAATGCCAGAAACTGGAAAGAAAATTATCTACATGTCCAGAAAATCGAACAAATGTGGATAAATCACTCCTAAAGAATCCAAATATAGCATATCTTCACATCCTTCACTTTAAAATATTAACTCTCTACCATATTCTTCCATGCTTCATCACCTCTTCTCATGCTTGTAACAGTGTGGGTTCCATTAAACACTGATGATCCCATCTCCTCTGAATATTCCTGCTCAGACTTGAGGCACGTGAGAACCACGCTGCTGGGGAGGGGTGAGAGTAGTACAGTAGGGACTTTGGAAAGAGACAAGATGGTCCTTTTACTTCCTGAAGAAGTCAAGGAAAATAGATGACAAGCTCATGGGTCAAGCTAACCACCTCACTATTCTAAACCACACCCTAGTTTCTTTCATGTCCATGTCCAATGTGAGGTAACATGCAAAACAACTCCAGCAAAAGTGTGAAACAGACTAAGCTCAAAAATATGTCTACCAAGACCTCTTTGTCTTGGATCCCAGCAGCTGGCGGTCCTTGCTGATTGGAAGTTGTCTCCAATCCGGATGTTTTTTTAATAAGTCCTATGCTCCCCCTTTTATATTTGCTTTTGGAAATCTATCTTGATCCAATTGATTTTATTAATTATCCCCTATCCTGAATTTTTCTTCAAGAGTCTACTATACTGTTCTTGAGCAGGATTTTATTTACTGATTATATTACATTCCAATTAGAGGGGCTATAGCAGTAAACAAAAAGAAGACAGATACAGCAGTAAACAAGATAAAACTTCTGTCCTCGTGTACTTTATATTCTAGTAGAGCTGACAGATAGAAAGCAATAGAACATTTAAACAAATGAAACACTTTCCTAAGTACTAGAAACAAAGAATAGGATGGCTAGAGGAAGAAATAAATACTTAAAAAAAGAAAAAGAAATAGGTATTTAATATGAGATGGTCAGGGGGGAAAATGAACTGAATTTTAACCTGAAGGAGCACATCATATGTGATTAGGACTTGGGACATCAAATACTTGGTAACATTTCAGCTAAAATGGGAAATAAAATTTCAGAAATGGCATTATAATGTGGCATTCTCAGAAGTCAGTTTGTACAATGAAGTGGAAGAGATTTGCTACAGAAAGGACTTGAGAACAGGGAAGAATCAAGAATCAAGAGTCAAGAATCAATCTTGACTCAACAGAAAGAATCGACAGAAAGTTGTAATCTTCAGGCTTTTTATTGCACTTCATTTGCTGAAAACAAACTACCTAGTATCAAGTTCTAACCAGTTAATAGCTATCTGACCTTTGGAAAGTTATATAACCTCTATGTGCTTCATTCTTGTGATCTGTAAAGTACTTAACGATAATAGTATCTACCTCAAAAAAGTTGTGTGAATTAAATAATTTAAGATATGCAAAGCATTCGGAACGAGTCAAAGAAAATAATAAATGCTGCATAAATATTACCATCTTCATTGCCAGGTATGAATACATCCTTTTCGGAAGACCCATGCACACATCAGCAACGGGCATTCTCCCAGACCACTCCTCAGGGCAATCAGCGCAGACACCCCTGAACAAATTGAGAAAGCCTGATCCCAGCAGGAAGCTGATTTCAGGTGTAAGCTTGAAAAGGTTTAAAATAACCCAGACAGAGATGGAGATTCAGTACATGTATAATAGTAGAAACCTATGCTCCCTTTAGAACCCCCTCAAGGCACTCAATAGTCCTTCGTATCAACTGTATAACACTCACATTTGGTTTATGGAAGTCACAAAGAAAGCCGCAGAATTCCCAGGACTTTTTCCTAAGTCTCTTTTTGACAAAAACCACCACCTAACATCCAGATTTGTCTGTCACCAGATATCAGCATTTGTCAGGGCAAAAAGCAGCTGTCCTGGAGTCACAACTCATCTGACTCCTGTGTGAGATATAAGTTTGCCCAAGGCTCAGCTCCTACCACACATTATCTAACATATTATAGGTGTCCAACAAATATTTGTGGAATAAATGGGTTGTATATCTTTCATTACATTTGTGCTTCAAGGGGACAATAATATAAGACATCAACTTTTGCCCCTCTTGTAAGAAAACTGAATACATGAAGCATTCTAAAGCACTCAGTTGGCATAGTAGAATAAAAGCAAATCTTAAAGTGGTCATTAGTTTTTAGAGTGTACATCCACCCAACAAGCCCTCAACATCTTGCTGCCCTGGTTTCATCTCAACCTTTCTGTGGGGCAGGCAATAGTGATCCTTAGAGCTCTTGTGGGCAATTTTCCCTCAACTTCCCTGTAGACGTGGATTGCTTCCAGAACCATGGAGAGCTCTCAACAGTTGCCCTCTCGGGAGAGCCGCCTCAGTCTTCTCAGCACCACGGAGAGTGCCCGTGCAGCTCCGCAGTAGTGCGGGACCTAACATCTTTCACAGTTTCACCAGTACTGCAAACTGATGGACGCTAGTGAAAAAATCTTTGCTGTAATTCAAGCACTGGAGCCTCCCACCCACCACCAAAAAAGTGCCCCAAAGTCCAAGGACTATCCAAAGAATCTACCCTCCTGCGGTAGGGCTGGAGAGAGTGGGCCTGAAGACTGCTGACTAATGATTGCAGCTACTTTTGTGCCATATCAGCATTTTTATTTCCCTTCCCACCCCCCACGTCCCAAAAGTTAAATGCCCAAGGTGAATCCAAAAGCTGCAGTCCAAACTGCGATCAGATCAACCTGGCTGCACCAGACAAAACTGATCCTATCTGAATGGGGACTTTATTCACTTTAGAGAGCAGAACTCATTACAATAATAAGGAGTGACAGAGATGGGAAGAGCAATCACAGCAGATCCAGGAAAGAATTCACTTTACCATCATGTTGGGGGATTAATTCTGCACTTCCCTCCTACAAACGTCATTTTTCACTCCAGCAGGAGGTCTGGGCTCTGAAATTATTCTAGCTGACTTGCAAGATGCATCACTTTGCACCTGACTTGCAATCCATTCCTGCTTCCTTCTACCAAGCTCAATGCTATTTGTTTAATGGTCACTTAACCCACTGCATTCTCCACTGAGCCAATGTGGGGTGAGGTGGAAGACACACAGGCGTGCAGGTGATGGGATACAGGTGTTCAGGAAGGTCTGAGAGTATGTAGGTTAAAAAAAACCAAGGTGTGAGCTTACAAGCACAGAAAAGCACAGGAGTACACATACTTTCACAAAGAATAGTGGCTGCAAGGGGAAGAAGAAAATGTGCTGAAGCAACTACGTGTGCTTAAGATAATGCATTATTTCTAGACCTGATCCCCCATCTAGGGCCTTACCTACTAGCCAACTTCAGTGAGAGGATTATATAATTAATTACTTGAATTCTTCTCATTGGAGATACTAAGGATTTCCAGTCTCATGTCCTCAGCTACTTCCTAGATGCTCGCCACCCTGGATTAATTGCCTTTTCTCAGACTTGCTATACACTTTCACACCTCCACGCTTTTACTCATGCTGTTCCCTCAACCCCAAAATCCCTCCTGACTACTTCCTCCTCTCCATCTCCCCACCCAATTAAAATTATATTCATGCTTCAAGGCCTAGATCAAAGTTCACCTCCTCCGTGACGTTGTCCTTAACCCTCCCTCCGTGGTAATTATTCACTTCTTTCTCTTTGTTCTCACAGCAAGCTATTTTTAACCCACATCAGGGTTATTTGTTTGCATGTCTCTCTCCCTCTCTGGATTGAAAACTCCTTGAGAGTGGGAATCTTTCTTCCTAATCTCTATTATGGTATCACATCACACCATCCCTTCCTCATCACAGACACATCATAATGCATTGTTGAGTAAATGAATGATTGAACACAAATAATCAATATAAAGCACAAGTCAGAATACTTTTTTTCTCTTTTTTTTTTTTTTACCCAAAATCTTGCTTTACGAATAACTTGAAAATGACCAAGACTTTCCAGGTACTAATTTTCTCCCACCAGTTTAAAAACTGGGGGAGGGAGGAAGAAGAATTGGCCTAAAGTCTCTAGTTTTACTATGTCTAAGTTCACAATCTTCAGGACTGAACAGGCCACCTCAAGGACCTTATCTTGTACCGCCAGTGACAACTGTCCAGCTGATGGTCAGATTCTGGACTCTACTTTTGACCTTAAATTGCTCATTTGATGTCTCCTACCCTAGAAAACTTATCTAAGCTTGACTTACAGCTTTTAAGAGTTACAGCATTGGGCGGCGCCTGTGGCTCAGTGAGTAGGGCGCCGGCCCCATATACTGAGGGTGGAGGGTTCGAACCCAGCCCCGGCCAAACTGCAACAAAAACAAAGAATAGCCCGGTGTTGTGGCGGGCGCTGTAGTCCCAGCTACTCGGGAGGCTGAGGCAAGAGAATTGCCTAAGCCCAAAAGCTGGAGGTTACTGTGAGCTGTGATTACACAGCACTCTACCAAGGGCGACAAAGTGAGACTCTGTCTCTAAAAAAAAAAAAAAAAAGAGTTACAGCATCTCTCTGATTTTACGAGTCTTAGCTTTTCCTTCAACATTCATATTCTTACCTACCAGCTCTCTGCTGCCTCACTGAGGCTCAGGCTCTGGATCCTTCAAAGCACCGCCATGCCGGGTACCTACGTATCATCATATGAGCGTGGATGAGAACAAGACCAGACTCTATGGCCTGTACATGTTCAATTTTGTGCACTCAGAACATTGCTCTGGGTGCCGCTATGCAAGTGTCAGGGCACACTCTCATTAGGAACAGTGCACTCCTCTACACCTCACAGGAAGAGTGGGATAAACTCGATGCCAGAAAAAAATGCCCCCGCTGCCTCCCCGTAATCTTCTATCTAGGAGCACCTGTATCCTGTACGTCCAGCACTCTCAGGATCGAATCCAGCCAATGAGAGGAGAAAGTGAAGGCTGCTGGTCTCAGATAAGCCTGCCTAATCACGAGGGCCCTCTGGGAGAGCTGGGTACTGGCCTCTGTTTTTCACCTTCCCAGCTTCCCTCTCCATGCATTTCCCATCGCTGGCTTCTTTGTGCATCCTTCTCCCCACTACATCTTATTCAGTTCTTTTTCAATTCCTTGGCTGAATTTTATTTATTTATTTATTTTTGGAGACAGTCTCACTTAGTTGCCCTGGGGTAGAGTGCCATGCTGTCATAGCTCCCAGCAACCTCAAACTCTTGGGATCCAGTGATTCTCTTGCCTCAGCCTCCCAACTAGCTGGGACTACAGGCACCCGCCACAATGCCCGGCTATTCTTAGAGACAGAGTCTTGCTTTCTTGGCTGAATTTTTAATGGATAGATTGTGGCCTTCCCCTCTTGCTCAGCCCACTGCATCCTTTGCTTTGCATTTATCTGCATCCTGACTCTTGAGCTGTAAGCAGGTTGTGTCTTTTAGGATGGTCCAAGAATCCTGCTTGTCCTGTCATACACACCCTTAGCAAGACGAAGGGCATGCAGGGCACTGGAGAGGAGAGGGAAGGCAAGGGAAAAGCAACACGGTGCTCTAATAGCTACAACAGCCCCACGTCCCCAGGGACCATCGGGTCTCCCTGTAGTCACTTTCTGAGGACTTAGTCACTAATTTCCGCTACTCCCAGATCATTTCTCTTTTCTTTCTCCAAATACTGCTGTTTCTGCCAGGACAAAAGGAGTTAAGAGAAGCAGCCAGCGTGTAGCACTCCACTGAGTCTGAATGCAGCTCTGCTTCTCCCAGCTCTGGGATCTACCTATCCTCAGCCTCACTTTCCTCATTTAGAAAATGGACATCGGACTTAACTGCAATGACTGAATTGGAGGACATAAGTTCCAGTGCCTGGGACAACACCAGACACACATAACAGAACCTGTATGTGTTTGTTCTGAGCCCTGTGGGGGCCAACCTCAAGGACTTCTACAGTTAGTGTAGCTTTATGGCAGGTGGGGGCAGCAGAGGGCCATTGGGGGAGTGGAAGTAAGAGCAAGAGGCCCAGGTTTTCAGGGTCTGTGCTTCCAGGAATCAGGCTCCAGAAGCAGGCTTGTCAAGCCGATCCGCTCCTCTAAGACAGAAATTCACTGGAGGAAGCAGGTAGGGCACAGCCCAAAGTAGGCACACACAGGTAAGTGGGCTGTGAGGGTCATGTGGATATGTGGAATCAGATATGTGGAATCTATGAGAGAACTGACTACAGAGCCAACCATGGCAGGTGGGGAGCCTGGGGGACCCGGCAGAAGGGCCAACGACCTGGAGTTACAGAGCTCTCCCCTGCAGGGCCTCCCAGAGCCACCACATCCTGGGAGACCTGTTTTCATCTGCTCCAACACAGGCAGGCCACATCAGCAAAATTATTTTGTTGAGGGAAGTTGTATTTTGTTTTATGTATAATAATTCACACCCTTAGCCCAACTATAAAAGTTTAAGACTTTCTCCTAGGCTGATAATGCCCCTATCTTGTGACCCTTGATGAAAAGTGTATCCTGCAGCTTCTTTTCTCATCTTTTCCAGCTACAAAAATAAATGTCAGGTGGGCATCTCAGCATCCTGGGGAAGGTGTCAAATATCTATGCTCAGACATCATGGAGGCCCCTGGACGAGAGTTTCACCATGCGTAGGAAGAGGGTGCTAGATCAGAGCCCTTCTCCTCAGGTGGCTGAGATTCTGAAGCTGAAAGTTTTAGCTTTTCCTTCATTCCTGTGTGCTAAGTGGCAGCTCCACACCGAGTGACCTCCTTTGGCAATGATGTCATGCTACTGCCAGGAACCCCTGGGTGGGGCATCAGAGTACTCATCTGTCCCCAACACTGGCTCCTGGGGCTTTGATGGGTCTCGGGCCTTAAAGATGTACATACCACACATGGGTCTTGCCCCCCAGACCACCCCAGCTGCACATTAGAATCCTTGGGAAGTTGTTGTTGTTTCTTGTTTTTTGTTTTTTTTAAGACCTACCTACGCCTGGGCCTCCAACATCAAAAATCATTAATTTTTTTAACATTTTGATATCTTTTATTTGATTAGTCTAAGGTAGTTGCCAGGGATAATGGTTAAAATATCTCCTAACCCATAAGGTGTGAGCCCCCACCAGTCCTCTGGGTGCTGATCAATAACCACGTTTGCATGTACATGCAGAGTGTCAGTGTCACAGGGCCCAAGCGAGCAGCCCGGGTGATGCTAACATGCAGACGGAGTGGAGAGGCTAGGCCTCTGGGTAAATACCCCGTGACTAAAGACTCTTCCGGCTCGGCGCCTCTGGCTCAACGGGCTAAGGCGCCAGCCACGTACACCTGAGCTGGCGGGTTCAAATCCAGCCCGGGCCCGCCAAACAACAATGACGGCTGCAACCAAAAAATGGCCGGGCATTGTGGCGGGCGCCTGTGGTCCCAGCTACTTG
>CAUYRH010019763.1:0-29422 GCA_963574655.1 Perodicticus potto | reverse complement strand
CTCCACCAAGTAGAGAGGAAAGACAAAAATGCAATAAATCAAACCAAAACAAGCAAACCAAAAACTTTATGGGATAAAATTGGGGGAAAAACCAAATAATAGGGGTAGAAACACTAGCAAAAATGAAGTTCTAATTGTTGAGAAAGGCAACAATGGAAAATTATATTTAAACTAGAAAAATGAAGAAATAAAGGAAAGATAAAAGAAAGAAAAGAAAAATCTATAGGGAAAATGTTGAAATTAAAAACAAAAAACAAAACAAAACAACACAAAACAAATCCAAAAACAAAGCAGTATATATATCTTTCTGAATATTGTCTGGGCAGCAGGTGATCTTCTGGGGTATGATATGTTAATCACCATGGTGATATGGCTGTACAAAATGGAGACTGGAGGCCTCTAATGTTTTCTCAAACCCTGCAGAGTAGAGAGCCTAAATCCTCCTCAGCCCACTTAGAAGGCACTTTAAATTGCTAACCTAGGCTAAGCAGAAGCTTTCCCAGGAAAGCGCTTGTGGCTGGGATCACTCAGTAAGTGGCTATCCACTTACCCCGTGTGCCAAAACCCGTCCTACTCTATGCCCCTGAGGGCTAAGGCTGCAAGGCGTCTTAGTCCCAGCCTTTAGGCTGCTCAGTCACTAGATTACTTACTTCTGCCCAATGCTTGTTCTGCAACCCTGAGGGTGGAGCTTGCTGGGGCAGTTCTCCCACAATGGCTTCACACGGCCCACAGCCTAACACTGGTAGCTCCGTCTGGCTCTGCGGTTCAGTCTGGGGCCCTAGACAACTCTCAACACTCTTTCCCAAGTTCTCCCAAGGCAATTCAACTGAGTGCCAAGTCCAAAAAAAACCAGACAGCTCACAGGTAAGGCCTTTCCAGTTTGCAATCTCACTGCGGCTGTACTTACAGCTGCCAGCGGGATTAGACTGAATGAATGCTCGCAACCACTTGCCAGTTCTCCACTGCTTTTGCCTTCTTCATGGGGTCTAGATGTCTCATGCTGTCTCCCTCTGTCCCCAGAGGGATGTTTCTGGACAGATCCCGCCACCCAGAGATGCCTGAAGTCTTCTCTCCCCAGTCTCACTGTCCCCAGTTGCAAGGAAGCTGTTACTCGGCCGCCATCTTGCTCCGGAAGTCTGTTTTCATTTTCATGACAGTATGTCAGTATGTGGGTTTTCTGCCTTTCAAAGGGCAGAAATTCTTAATTTTGCTGAAGTCCGATTTATCAATCTTTCCTTTTATAGATTGTGCTTTTGATGTCATACCAAACACATGATATGACATTGTCTAGCCCAATACCACCCAAATTTTCTCCTATGTTTTCTTTTCAAAATGTTACAGTTTTAAGTTTTAACATTTGGAGTTAATTTTTGTAGATGGTACAAGGTATGAATCATAGTTCATTTTTTCCCCTCATATGGATGTTCAATGGTTTCAGCAACGTTTGTTGAAAAAGCTATTCTTTCTCTGGTGAATTGCCTTTATATCTTTGTCATAAATCAGTTCTCCCATATGTGTGAGTTTATTTCTGGACTTTTAATTCTGTTCTGGTGGTATTTTAGTTCTCTTTATGTCAGTACTGTACCACACTGTCTTGATTACTGTAGCTTTATTGTTAAGTCTTAAAATTAGGAAGTGTTAGCTCTCTAGCTTTGTTCTTCTGAATGTGTTTTGTAGATAACATGGTCATTAATGCCTCAATGCCTCAAAGATCCTTTTGGGTGGAATTAATTTATTCTTCTCTTAATCCCCACTGTGGCTCTTCTGACGAATCCCTGCTCCTCTAACTGTTCTTGACTTTGCCAGAAAGTTAAGGTCATCATCTAACAATTCACTTTAGCTGTTACTCTGCCCCAGGTATGATAAGGTTATCTATGTTTGCTCTAATCCTTCCCTATTTCTTTCTTAGCTCAGAGAACAATACTGGTTATAATGACACTTAGTTTATTATACTTAACAAGAGGCAGGTGCCCAACACTCTGGGAGGCCCAGGTGAGTGGATCTCCAGAGCTCAGGAGTTCAAGAGCAGCCTGAGCAAGAGCGAGACAACCTCCCACACTCCCACCCCTGCCCCCTGTATCAGCGAGTGCCTATACTCCCAGCCATTGGAGAGGTTGAAGCAAGAGGATCTCTTGAGCCCGAGAATCTGAGGTTGCTGTCAGCTATGATGACATAGCACTCTGCCCAGGTGGAAAGAATGAGACTGTCTCAAAAAATAAAATAAAACTATACTTAATAAATACTGAGTTCTTTCTATGGGCCAAACACAGATATGCACTTTGCACCACTTCTTACTTAATCTGCATGACATTTCTACCAGATAGAGATACTATTATTGTTCTCATTTTATAGAAGGGAAAACAAAGGCAGTGAGGCTGCATGCGTGTTCTGTGTTTGTGCAGGTAGTAGGAGGTGGAGCTGGGGTTCGATCGGACAAGCCCAGGGCTGTCTGATTCTGTCCTCTTCCTGGCCACAGCTAACACTCCTGCTGGGCTCCCAGTCTCACCCACTCCTACTTCATCTGGACGTTCCCACCATTCATTAACCTCCCCCTCCCTTGTCGCTTCCACTTTTTCTTTCTGCTTGCTCCTTTCCCTGGAGGCGATCACACCAAAACAAATGTTTTCAATTCCTGCTAAGAAGTTTTCTAAAACCTTTTTCTGCGGCCAGACTTTGATTCTGCAGATTCAATTATTAAGTTGGGTAGGTATTGGACAGCTCCACTGGAATATCCCACGGGCACCTTCAACATCAAAAGAAAACTTATCCTGTTCTTTCTAAACCTAGTTGGCAATAGAAGGACTCAGATTTTGGTTTCCAAATCCAGCTCTGTCCTTATATAAGACAAGAGACTTTTGAGCCTCAATTTCCCAATCTGAAAAATGGAGATGATAGTTCTACCTCACAGAGTTGCTTTCAGGGCTAAATGATTATGCTAGTTGTTGAAAAATAAGTAATTATTTTTGTTATCATTTTCATTATCTCCTAATACCCCCTTACCTACGTAAGTTACATAAATATGTCCTTTACTCTCATGTTAACACCTTTGATTCCGTTGATACTTCTTTCTTTTTTTTTTCTTGAGATTTACTTTGTCTTCATCAGTAGCGTGCCTTGGCATCATAGCTCACAGCAACCTCCAACTCTTGGGCTCAAGAGATCCTCTTGCCTCAGCCTCCCTAGTAGCTGGACTACAGGTGCCTGCCACAATGCCTGGCTATTCTTCTTTTTTTTTTTTAGAGATGGGATGTGACTCTTGCTCATGAGCTCAAGCAATCCATGTCCTCCTTGCCTCCCAAAGTGCTAGAATTACAGCATGAGCCACCATGCCTGGCTCTGCTGTTATTTCTGCTGGGAGATTTCCCTGAAATTCTACGCTAATGGTCATGAAAATGCAAAAACAATCCATAAAGATGTAGACAGAAAGTATTAGAGCTTCAATTTATGTTCATTTTTAAAATCTCATCATTTAGGTTTTTATTTATATATGTGTTTTAACATTTTTTATTTTTTATTTTTTTAGACACAGTCTTGCTTGTTACTCAGGCTGGAGCACAGTGGTGTGATTATAGCTTGCTGTAGTCTTAAACTCCTGGGCTTAAGTGATCATACTGCCTCAGCCTCCTGAGTAGCTAGGCCTACAGGCCCACATCACCATGCCCAGCTCATTTATTTGTTTATGTAATTATTTATTATTTTTCTTTGAGACAGGGTCTTGCTCTGTGGCCTGGCATCATCATCTTTCACTGCAATCTCAAATTCCTGGGCTGAAGCAATTCTCCTGCGTCAGCCTCCCTAGAAGCTAGAACAACAGGCATTTGCTACCATGCCTGGCTAATTTTTCTATTTTTTGTGAAGAACCCGGGTCTTGCTCTGTTGCCCAGGCTGGTCTCGAATTCCTGGACTTAAGTGCTTTTCCTGCCTCTACTTGCAAAAGTGCTGGGATTACAGGTGGCTGGGATGATGGCCACCACACCAGCATATCAATGTGTTTAAAATTTTTAATGGAGTATATATAAAATTTAGAAATAAATGTAACTATTGAGGATATAAAAGTTTTTGAGAAGTACAACCGTTTTGGAAGGAAGTATGGAGAACCCTCAAAGAACTCCCATTTGATCCTGCAATTCCATTACTGGGACCAGAAGAAAAAAAATCATTTTATCATAAGGACATTTGCACTAGACTGTTTATCACAACTCAATTTACAATCACCAAAATGTGGAAACAACCTGAATGCCCACCAACCCAAGAATGGATTAAGAAGCTGTGGTATATGTACACCATGGAATACTATTCAGCCATTAAAAGAGATAGAGACTTTACATCTTTTGTATTAACCTGGGTGAAGGTGGAACACATTCTTCTTAGTAACACATTCACGTCTCAAGAATGGAGAAGCAAGAATCCAATGTACTCAATTCTAATACAAAAGCAGTAGATGACGTAATGCATGGTCAGGGTAGGGAAATGAGCAAGTGGGGAGAGGGGTTGGGGAGGGGGATGGAGGGTCATGGTGTGTGACACACCTCTTGGGGGCAAGACACAATTATAAGAGGGACTTTATTTAACAAATGCAATCAGTATAACCTAATTCTTTGTACCCTTAATGAATCCCAAACAATTAAAAAAATACTTTGAAAAAAAAAGTTTTCGAGAAGGATGTATCATAAAGATAGTTGGGGGATCACTTTTTTTTTTTTTTTTTTTTTTTTTTTCAGCGAGAGAGAGACTTTGTTTCACTCTGTCACCATGGCTAGAGTGCCTCGGCACCAGCCTAGTGCACAGCAACCTCAAACTCCTCGGTCCAAGAGATTCTACTGCCTCAGTAGCTGGGACTACAGGCTCTTGCCACAACTCCTGGCTTATTTCATCAACAGGATCCACTTTAGCTAGTTTTAGCAGAAATAAATTTGTTATCAGCTGTTGGTTTTTTCAGCTGAGGTTCTTAAATGTGAGGGTGCATCAGAATCATCTGGAAGGCTTGTTTTTTTAAGCCAAGACTTCTGGGCTCTACCCCCAGAGTTTCTGATTCAGCTGATCTGGAGTGGGGCCTAATGATTTGCATTTCAGGCCAGTTCCCAGGTGCTGCTGATACTGCTGGCCAGGAGACCAACCTTGGGAGAACCTCTGAGTTACAGAACGATGGTAAGAGCTGGAGAAGGAGGCTAGAGCGTGGGGGTTCCAGGTACCATCTAGAGCCACACTGAAAAACTGCTGTACGTGGTGTTTGTACTTTCACTTTGAACTCAAAATCCACACCGCTTCTGCTGTGGGCCGGAAAGCTGCCAACCCAGGAAGCTGCACTGATGCTGCGCATTACCCTCGAGTTTGGTGAGAGAATAGACAAAGTGCCTCTGCCACCCCTGTTGGAGAAGGTCCAAAGCACCTTCAGGGCTTCCAGCGGGCAGTGTGGTGGCCACTTCCGGTGCTCAGGCTGAGTCACTGTTGCTGTTATAATCGGAAACCTGAGTGTAAGGGAGTTTAAAGAGATCTTCAGTATTCCAGCTTTTAGTGCATAAGGAAATCTTGCTAACAGCGGTTCTCAACCTGTGGGTCGCGACCCACAGGAACTGTACTAAAGAGCCGGGCATTAGGAAGGTTGAGAACCACTGTGCAAGGAGGTTGAGTGGTTTTGAATGAAGCAAGAACATCATTTGCAACTAGGCAAAGGGGCTCACTCCAGTAATCCTGGCACTTTGAGAGGCTGAGGCAGGAGGATCCTTCGAGCTCAGGAGTTTGAGACTAGCCTGAGCAAGAGCAGGGCCCCATCTCTACTGAAAATAGAAAAAATTAACTGCACCTCGTGGCAAGTTGCCTGTCCAGTTATTTGAGAGGCTGAGGCAGGAGGATCATTTCAGCCCAGGAGTTTGAGGTTACTGTGAGCTATGATGATGCCACTGTACTCTACCCAGGCAAGAAAGCAAGACTTTGTCTCAAAAAAAAGTAGCCAGTATTTGCCACAGACTGTACAGTGCCTGTGCCCTAGGACTTGGCACATGATAGATTCCTGATAAATGAGAGTTTCTTCTCCTTTCTCTTCCTCAGCGTGTTAGTCCCCCAGAGTACGATGCAGTGTTTTGGTTGAGGGTTCGCCCAGCTGGGTATAGTAATCTCCCTGACCCCTGACTGGGGCCTCCCTGCTTTTTTCATCAATGAAGTGAGCTCCTGGAGCACACTGGTGATCCAGAGGAGCCAAACAGAAGTTTGCAGGGACAGGTCTGCCTGTGGCTATTTCCATCTAGTAGTTAGTCCTTCTGGCTCACCCAGATCTAGGTCACCGCATTTCCCCAGGGTGGCCTCCCCCAGCTCCTTCCCTCCTCAGCCTCATCCCCAGAGCCTGGAACTCATGATTACCACCTCGGCCTGGAGAGGCTCTGAGACTGAATCCATTCCTAGAAGGAAACCTGAGATCCTACCACAAATGAGGTGGGAAGGGGATTGGAGGGAGCCCTCTGGTCCAGGGACTGGCAGATCTCACAGCTGTTCCAGTGCACCCTTTGGGTAACAGATGCAAATGTAGATGGTCCCGAGTTATGATCATTCAACTTACATTGTCCGTCTGCACAATGGTGTGAAAGCCATAGCATTCGGTCGAAGAGTACTTTGTGTTTTGAATTCTGATCTTTTCCTGGGAGGGCAAGCCATATGCAGTATCTCAAGATGCCAGGCAGTTGGCCATGTGATCACAATGAACACTCTTCTGCTGCACCGTTAAGGGACCACACCCCAGGGCCCTCCGACCAGCAATTCTCTGGCCTCTTTAGGAGAGAGAGAAATTGATGACCCTGTACCCAGAGCATTCCCATCATCCAGCCATTAGTCTTATTTCGATGCTTCAAATGTTCTTCACGCCCAGTGTGCTTTCAACTGTGTCACCTTTTACCCGCATCAACTGATGGGGAGGCCGTTCTGTTTTTCACTTTCAGTATAGTATTCAATAAATCCCATGAGATATTCATTTTTATGATAAAATAGGCCTTGTGTTAGATGGTTTTGCCCAACCATCGGTTAATGGAAGTGTTCTGAGTACATGTAAGGGAGGCTGGGCTAAGCTGTGACGTTCCAGAAGATAGGTGCATTACATGCGTTTTCCATTTTCGATATTTTCAACTTAACAATGAGTCTGTTGGGATGTAAAGCCACCGTAGGCTGAGGAGCCTCTGTAGTCTAGTTGCCTGTTCCTCGCCACGTTTTAGGCCAGTGGTTATCAACCTTCCTAATGCTGCAATGTATTTGCATTATTAAAAAGGGGTCGCGACCCACAGATTGAGAACTGCTGTTTTAGGCAGTGTCTAAGGTTTGCTTCATCCTCTGGAGCGTGCATGTTGGGGATCACAAGCAGATATGATCAGAGCTCAGGAAATGCTTCCTCTCAGCGGCAGCAGGCTCAGCCTTTGAGGCCGCCGCGGCAGTGTCAGGCACAGCTTTTGCAGCCATGACATAAGCAAATTTTTTTTTTATATTTTGGCAGTGCTTCTAGTGTCAGAGCCAAGCTTTTAAACAGGCAGCATGACACAGAGGGAGGAGCGTCAGAAATGGTGATAGAAGGTCTTAGGTTTGGATCTTTTCTCTTTTTTTTTTGAGACAGAGTCTCACTTTTGTCGCCCTCGGTAGAGTGTCGTGGTATCATAGCTCACAGCAACCTCCAACTCTTGGGCTCCAGCGATTCTCTTGCCTCAGCCTCCCGAGTAGCTGGGACTATAGGTGCCCGCCACAGCAGCTGACTATTTTTAGAGATGGGGTCTTGCTCTGGCTCAGACTGGTCTCCAAGGCCTGAGCTCAGGCAATCCACTCGTCTTGGCCTCCCAGAGTGCTAGGATTCCAGACGTGAGTCACCGCACCCCGACTCTTTTCTCTCTCTTGATTGGTTGTCTGACTTCTGCCTCAGTTGCGTCAGCTGTAAAAAGAGAAAACTGGTCAGGCATGGTGGCTCACACCTGGAATCCTAGCACTCTGTGAGGCGGAGGAGGGGGCTGGACTTCTTGAGCTCACAAGGTCCATACCAGCCTGAGCAAGAGCAAGATCCTGTCTCTACAAAAAACAGAAGAAATTATCCACGTGTTGTGGTGGCACCTGTAGTCTCAGCTGCTCAAGAGGCTGAGGCAGGAGGATCACATGAGCCCAGGAGTTTGAGGTTGCAGTGAGCTGTGATGATGCCACTACACTCTAGCTGGACTCTGTCTTAAAAAAAAAGAAGGAGCGAGACAGAAAACTAACATCTGCAAGAAACTTGCGGTAATTTAATATGAAGTGATGCATATTATCAAATGGCAGCGATTGTTAGCATTTATGATGAGAAGCACTGAAAACGGTCACAGTTCTCATGGTTTTTGTTGCATGTGCTCGTAATCTCTGTGTTCATTTCAGGATCTGTGTGGTCTTAATGGGTTAGAGATTATACTTGTAAACTTTACTTATTTGCCATCTTGAATCCTTTTGGAATGGGGCAGGGGCTTAAAAGCCTTTTTTATATTGTATATTTATTAAGTGAGCACTTTCCACGTTAGGTGCTGGGGATACAGAAGTGAGACCATCTGCTTTCCAGGATGTCTCAGTGAGTGGGTGAGGCAGACACACTCACGTCTCCGCACACGGCCGTCATCTGGACGTGACGTGGCCCTGAGAGCCCAGAAGAGGGGCAGCTAAGCCCAGTTGTGAAGGTCTTTGAAGGTGGTGAGTGGATTCCAGGGCTGGTGAGAGGTACAGCCAAAAGGACTCGGTAATCGGCTGGAGGTGGGAGTGGAGCCAAGAGCCCAGACATAGGTCACTTCTGAGTTTCTGGCTCCTGTGGCTGGGTGGATGGTCATCCTTTGGCCACAAGTTCTTTGGCTGCTACGCCCCCTATATGGTAGGCTGTTCCCAGCAATTCTGATTTCCACTGAGTTACTTTTGGCGCCAGAATTTATTTGTCCTGTCGTCTCCTTTCTAATAAAATTCTAGCAGGAACTGCAAGAGACAAGCAGGAAGTATGAATATGAGCAGAAGAAAGGCAGTCTTTGCCCTTTTTTTCTCCTAATAGGAAGCCATTTGGGATCATTTATTTGCTGTGGGCTTACACAGTCCACCAGAGAACGGGGTTCATGAGTCTAAGCGCTTGTTGCCAGGAGAATGCTCAATGCCATCTGGCACAGCCCCCCTGCCAGGCACAAACCCATAGGTTATAAAATATTCAGTATCGTGTGTGTGTGGTTGAGGGGGGGCAATACAAAGAGGAGAAAGGAATGTGTTCTAGAGGTGTCTGATCAGCTATTGTTCCACTCACTGGCTTATGGACCAGGAATCATTCTGGCCAGCGCATAAAAGAACACGAGTAGAAAACAGAAACTTTCAAATTGTGTTTGTTTCAGATGTGGCTAAACTTGAAGGGCAGCCGTTTTCTCAGTTCGAGAGGGAGTTTTTCTTCCAGTTAAGATGAATGCAGAGATTAATTACACAGGACTTACACTAAAAATCTACTACAGTTTATTTTAAAAGCAAGGGAATTCACGTTGGAAGAAGTGGGCTCTGAGGCTGAGACAGATGATTTGCGTGTCTTTTGTATTACTGAGCCCTGAGATTCCGAGCTGCAGAGCTGATCGGCGCACCGTTGTGGCACCAAAGACTGAAAGCTCAAAGATGCCCCAGTTCCCAAGTGTCGCGATTATGCTGCAAATGTACCAGCATACGGCGGATTGCTGGCATGTAGTTCTTTTCTGCAAACATACCTTCCTGGTATAATGTTCTCTTCCCGAAAGCAAACAACTTCTAATATTGGATTCCTGAGTGTATCATTAAGCCTCTCCAAACACAAATTCATCTACTATGCTTTAAAAGTAATGGCCCGCACAGCTGTTTATCTGTGTGGCTATTTATCTATTTATACCTTTGCCTAGATTTATCAGCAGGCACATGTGCGATCTCAGAAGCATTAATGAAGTAACTATCCCTGAATACTCACAGTCAGAGCCAAGCCTTCAAATTGACACAGCAGCAGCACATACAGGGCAAGGAAAGATTTTAGGTGGACTCCCAACTGCGTATCTGGTTAACTTGCAACCACACAGAGTGGCCGGGGCAAAGGTGTGTCTCAATGCTTTGTGGTGTACTTGGAACTCCACAGCTGGACGATTAGAAGTTGTTTGCTCATTCTGTTCAAAACAAGAGGTGTAAAGGAAGTTCAACAACAGCTGAAAGATGACTTGTCATTTATGTAACTGACTGGCTGTCCTTGGTGAGCTCAGAGCACTTATAATCTTTCAAAGCCAGTGCAAAGCCTCCTGAGCCTCCTTCATCATCCAACCACAATACCTGTGTTTATCTACTTATCATGCCCCTTGTCCCCACAGAAGCTGAACGAAAGTAGACTTTTCCCTCCCAAGTTATTCCTTAGATTGAAAGGACTACCGCTTGATCTTTTCTGAATGTTTGCAACCGATGTCTGTTTTATATGGCTGGTCCCTGGGGGTTGTAATTGCAGAAGTATAACCTGGTGGTTATATCACATGGCCAGAGAAACTGCCAGGGCACCAACGTGCTTCCTGCCAGACAACCTTTTGCAGCTGAAGCCACAAGTGCCCTCACTGTCTCTGCAAGAACAATTCTCTGATATTCCTAGGGCAAAAAGATAAATATTGACAACATTAAGTCAAAACTTAGAACCCTGAGCCCTGGCTGTGCACCATATCATTTTCCTGCTAATGGAAAATGTGGCTTGGTAAGGTGCTAATTGGCAAGGGTTTTTGTTTCTGTTTTTATAAAAAAGGATTGTTTTTAAGTATGAGGAATTTCCTAGCTTTGCATGAGCCCAGAATGCATTTTCTACTAAAAAACCAAAGTCACGAGTTCATGCCTTGGGACTAGAGGCGCAGCTTCACAGCTGAGGAGATTCAGGCCACATATGACCTCTGTGGTTGGGGATGTGGCTGGAGATGCTGAGCTCTGGGCCAATTTGGATAGCCAGACTTGGTAACCTCATCTGTAAAATAAAGTGGTTGTGAAGAGTCAGTGAACTCACGCAGGTAAATAGTTAATCCTCATGTAGCCCTCATGCCATCCCAGGCACTGTTCTCTGATTAGCTTGTTATTCCTCAGGGCAGCCCTCGGTTGGGGGAGGGGTTCTCTTGTTATCCCCATTCACAGATGAGATGTGGGGGCACACAAAGGTGAGTAACTGGCCTAAGGTCAGCTAACTACTAAAGTGGGAGACTTAGAACTTGAACCTGTGCCTGACTGTGAAGCCCATGTCCTTACAACACCAGGCTGCCTTTTGTAAGAAAGAGGGCAGCATGTACATGGTGAGCACTCAGTAAATACCAGAAGAGGGTAGAGAGCGGATTGCCCAGGCTGAAGCTGTGTTTCCCCTCTCTGTTGGCTACATGTTAAGGGACTAATAGTACTGTCTTCGTGTCAAGGTCTGTGGCTGCAGGAGGTTGGGGCATCCAAAAGGCTGGTAGAGTGTCAGGCCACTAGTCAGTGTGGGGATGGTAAGGTGCCACCACCTTGCTGCTGAATTGGGGCAAGTCAGTGGTGGGCACTCCTGTCATGGGGGACCCTGCTGAGGGCGAGCAGGGGTGGGACAGAGTGTGGTAGGGAGGAGACACTTGGCTTGTTGTGTCTGGGGAGGTGGATGGGAGCCAGACGGGACTTGGGATCCTGGGAGAGAGAAACTGGGGTGAGGAGTTGGGTCTCGAACGTCTCACTCAGATACATTCCCGTTTGGAGAGATGGAGGAGGAAACCAGGGCTGAATGCAGGAAGGCAGTGTGAGTCCTCTCATGCCCACACCTCCATTTTAGAGGATATGGGGGATTTTCCAATAGCAAAGAGATGCCCAGAGGATGAGACGCCTTACATACATTTGGGGATAGAGATGACGTCTGTCTGGCATTTCCTCTAGGCAGACTGGAGATGCTAGCACCCCAGTGCTAAAGCTTGCTTTAGATTTTCACCCCATGAGTAATTCTGTTCTGGGACTGGCCAAACACTATTATTCCAGGGGCTGCACTCAAAGAGAAATGTCTTCGAGGAGCTCACAATCATGGGAAGAGACAAACACATGCACAGATAAATCGGTAGGGTAATCAGGGGTAAGTACAGAGACTGTGGGGACTTTGGGCAGAGTATCTAGTCCTGGGAGGGGTGGGGAGTTGAGAAGGTGGGTGATACCTGCCCAAAGTCAGCCTGCGAGGCAACAGTATATGGAATGTGAAAGGGTTAGGTAAAGGGAGGTAAGAGATGAATGGTTGGGTCTTAATGAGGCTTCAGATGTCAGGCTAGGTGAGGTAGTGGATAAAGGTGGGGAAGGTAGAACCTGGTGGCATATAAAATGTCCAAGCTGCATTGTAAATGGGTCCTTAGATGGCTGTATGGAACAGGAAGTTCCTGAAGGAGAAAGCTGAGCCAGAGACACCTGCTGAGGTACATCCAGATGAGATGGGGAGGGTTGAGCCAGCACTGAGATCATGGCAAAGCCAGGCAAATAGCATAGGGAGGACTTGGTTTTATGGTTATTGGGTGAGGGGTTGCGAGAGAGAGAGAGAATGAGAATTCAAGGATGGCTCCCAGGTTTCTAGCAAGGGTAGCCGGGTGGATAGTGGTACCCACATTGGGCTCAGAATTACAGGAGGAGCTGGGTTAGGAGGGAAGATGGTGAGGTTGGTGTGGAGCATGTTGAGTTTGAAGTGCCAGATCCTGATAGGTGTTCAGGTAGAAGGTCCCGGAGGCAGATCCAGAGGCTTTGGCTGGTATCATGAGCATCTCTAGTGGATAGTTGAAACCTCACAGGAGGATGGGCTCATCTGGGAAGCGAGTGTGGGGGACAGACCAGTGCTGTAAGAAGGTGACCTGAGCGTGCCAGCCACCTGAGTCTGAAGAGGCATCAGCTCAAGAGTAGCTCTCAGCCTCCCGTGTGGACCAGGCTCCCAAGGGCAGAGATGCTGCTACTGCTTGGCTTTGAGGAGGCATATGGCACAGTGGACCTCTTTAGGGCTTGGCACCAGTGTCTCAATTCTAGTTCTATTGCAGGGCTGGAGAGAAGGGTGGACTTGGGGTAAAGAAAGGAGTCACAGCCTTCTCCTGGCCGCAGGCACTCTTTTAAAATGGGAGAATAGGGCAGCACCCGTGCTTAGTTGGTAGGGCGCTGGCCACATACACAGAGGCTGGCAGGTTTGAACTCAGCTTGGGCCAGCTAAACCTCAATGACAACTGCAACAAAAAAATAGCTGGGTGTTGTGGCAGGCACCTATAGTCCCAGCTATTCGGGAGGCTGAGGCAAGAAAATCACTTAAGCTTAAGCGTTTGAGGTTGCTGTGAGCTGTGCCACAGCACTCTACCGAGGGTGACAAAGTGAAATTCTATCTCAAAAAGATAAATGAATAAATAAATAAAATGGGAGCATTTAAATGTTGGTGAAACATCATCAAAGGTCCTGGTCATTGGGTCTAGGTCGCAGTTCATAAGCGGCTGAAGGGGTGGAAATCACCAGCTGGGCTTCTTCAAATGGTGCCTGCTCCCTCCTCCCACGGGCCTCTGAGATTCTCACAGCCACAGACTTGTGACAGGCCTGGGAGTTGTCCCCTGGGGGAGGTGGCAGTGGGGAGTCCATTTTGGAAAACCTCCTAGGGTGATTCAGATATATCCCCACCTGTGCAGAATCTACTACTCAATTCGCTGTCAGGAACTCAGTGACCGCGGGAGAGAAGGTTAGGGACCCTTCTTTGTACTTAGTACCCTGAAGTGAGCCATTTCCCACTGGCATTTCAGAGTATCCCCCCAGGCTAATAACAGCATGGTCCTGCCATTTAGAATGTCCATGTGGCAGGCACAGTGGCTCACGCCTCTAATCCTAGCACTATGGGAGACAGAGGCAGGAGGATGCCTTGAGCTCAGGAGTTCAAGACCAGCTTGAGCAATAGTGAGACCCCCATCTCTCCTAAAAATAGAAAAACTGAGGCAAGATGATTGTTTGAGCCCAAGAGCTTGAGGTTGCTGTGAGCTATGATTCCACAGGACTCTACCCAGGGCAACAGAATAAGACTATCTCAAAAAACAAAAAAACAAAACAAACAAAAGTGCATGTGCTCATTCACCCTGCAGGTAAATAATTGTACAATCATCACTCAGTCACACCACACATTAGGAAAGTAAAGGACCAGCACCCGAAACTGTGGGGGATCTTTGTAGAACACTGTGAAACGTTGGTGTATTTATTTCTATTAAATGATCTAAGAACAATTTTATGGGCAGAAAGTATGGCTGTAATATATGCATGCGATCTGAAACTACCACCCACTGTCTGTGAAGAAAAAAATAAAGCCATCACACCAAATCTAATTGGTTGGTTCAGTGTTTTTCTGCTAATAGTTGTTAGCTACATTCATTTGTTTTATTGTATCAATATTCACTGGCAGACAAGTAGGAGCAGGTGCCAAAGTTTTAAGACAAATTTAAGACAAATTTAAGAATATTCAATAGAATCTATTGATGTTGAGCAGCTTTTAGGACATCAGTATAATTCTACCACCCCTGAAAGTTGGTGGTTTAACTTCATCTGTGGAATCCCCAAATCCAGTTTATGGAATTAATTCAGGAGCATAATTTGGGAACCATTGGCTTAAAGAATCACATTATTGCTTCTTTCAACTGTCAAACAGTGACAGTATTTACATATACAGTAGAACTTTCATAGTTGACCACTCCCTACATTAACCCCCTCCTTAATTTGACCTAATTTTCATAGACCGCACATGCGTCACTTGTATTAGTACAGCAAGTCTAGTTCCTTATGTTGACCAGTTTGTTACAGTCTCTTGGGTGGTCAACTTACAGAAGTCCTATGGTATGTTCATGACCCAAGTGACAGGTGAGCTTTGTGGCAGATGAGGACTCCACTCAGGAGCAGAGGTGTTCCTACCCCACACCCCCCCGTCACTGTGTTCCAGCTCTGGTGATTTGGTGCCTGGCTTCTTTCTACCCCAGACTGTCTTCCTTTGGTCTGTACCATAAAGAAGCATTACTTCCAGGCTCAGCTCTTAGGCTACATGCTAAAATCGTTATTCCGAGGGCTGGAAGGACTTCTCCAGGCCTCTGTCAGGGGCTGGCATTAGTGCAGAGCCCAACAGACAGGTTAGTTTCGGCCTGAGTACCTCCGGGGTCTGGGAACTCAGAGAAAGGTTCTCATGAACCATCTCCCATCTCCCTCTAAAACAGAGGTTCTCAACCTGTGGGTCATGACCCCTTTGTAACAATGAAAATAGATCCTGCATATCAGATATTTCTATTATGATTCATAACAGTAGCAGTTATGAAGTAATTTTATGTAATTATAAAATTACAGTTATGAAGTAGCAACAAAAATAATTTTATGGTTGGGGGTCACCACAACATGAGGAAATGCATTAAAGGGTTGCGGCATTAGGAGACATTAGGAAGGTTGAGAACCATTGCTCTAAAATCACCTGGCTCTGAATTTCTGCCTTATTTTGGCTATCTGCACTTTCCCTGCTTTGTATTTCTGTTATTTGGGTGCTTAACTGTCTCCCAGTGGTAAGAGCCGAGATTTGGGAATCACTTGGGTTAGAGTCCCAGCTCCATATTTATCTTCACCATGTACCAGCTGTGTGGCCTTGGGAAGTTACTTATCCTCTCTGAGCCTTAGTTACAACTTATGTAAAATAGAAATAACATCGGTCTCTATTTCAATGATTATTCTGAGGCCCAATGTAATGGAAGGAATTGCTTAACGTGTAGAAAGCTGTCAATACAGCTTAGATATTATTATTATCCCTTCTACTAGACTCAAAATCTCTGAGGGCAGAGACCTCTTCTTAGATAACTTTGAACCCCCTCTATAACAGGCAAAGTGTCTTCAGAGGAATTTAATGAATGCGTGACATGAAAGAGACTGTGCCCAACAAGAGAGACAGGAAGCTACATAATTATTTGAATATGGACAGTCATCAGAAGGCTTAAAATGTAAAGCCAAAGCTCCGGCAAAAGAAATATGCAGAGCAGAAAACAAAACCCAAGAGCAGAATGCCAAGAGCAAGGGTGAGGTAGGACAGGAAATGGAGGAGCCGTGATTGGAAGAGGTCATGCAGAATCAGGTCAAGTTCTGGGGGGAAGAAGGAGCAGAGACACGTGATGAGGGAGTGCTAATGAAGGTGGTGAGAGAGAGAACAGCGTGGTGCAGTAAATGCCAGCAGAGCCCAGAGCCCTGCTGCTGGGCTGACCCAATGCAGGCACATTGATTAAAAAAGGAAGAGGATGACCAGAGTTCACGGCCATGTATTGTATATTTCAAAATAGCTAGAAGAGAGGGTTTTGAATGTTCTCATCACAAAGAAATGGTAAACGTTTAAGGTGCTGGCTATGCTAATTTACCCTGATTTGATCATTACACAAGGTATACATGTATTGGTACATCACATTGCACCCCGTAAACATACAATTAGTATTTGTTAATCACAAATAAAAAATTGAATTTGAGTTAAGGAACAAGGAAAACAACCTTTCTACTGGATGAATCATTTTATGAGGCTGCAAATTTCCGTTCGCCTTTTTTGCTCCTCTCACAGCCCTCCAGCTGAGCAGTATGATGGCAGAGTGGCAGCCTCTCCTATTCCCCGGCTCCAGTGGTGTTTTCAGCTGGAGCCTCTTCCTGCTTTTCCTTTCCTCTCTGTATGGCTGTCCAGGCTCATCCGGGGGCAGGAAATGAGTGCATTCTTGGGCTTTTCTGCAATTAGTCCTCTAAGGAGAAAAACAAACAAAAAAAGAAAGAAAACTGAATGTTCAGGGATATACTAAAAACCTTTTAAAAACTAGCTATTTATGGAGGCCAGAAAGGAAGAAGGCGGAGGCTGGTAACTCAGCCTCTCTGGATGGAGGATTTGTGGGAATTCACCTCAGGCTAGTTTATGTTTGTTCTGCACTTCAAAATAACTTTGAAGATTCATTTAGAAACTCCAACCTGACATTGGGTCCCTTACAAACTCTTTTTTTTTTTTGCAGTTTTTGGCTGGGGCTGGGTTTGAACCCATCACTTCTAGCATGTGGGGCCGGCACCCTACTCCTTTGATGCCACAGGCGCCACGCTCCTTACAAACTCTTGACTGTGCAACAAAACATCTTTTGGAGAGAGTGAAGTACTTTGGGAGAGCCAGCAGAGGGGACAGGGACACTCCTCTGAGTCTCCCTACTTTGAGGTCACTGATGGCCTTGTCCCTCCCACCTTTCTCTGTGCCACTTGTGGAGAAACGGTGTGCTAAATAAATGAAAGGAATCGTTTATTGTAATTTGGAAATGTGATGGGGCTGAGTGGTGGAGGCAGACTCCCAAGTCCACCCTCAGTGACATCTGCGAATGCTACCCATCAGGGCTTTTTCCCTTTCCAAGAATCAGCTGTTCAACATTTACTGTCATGCTCCTACGTCTAAGCAAGATCCAAGAGGAACCAGTTAACCAGCTAGAGTAGACAAGGAGTTAGTGTGACACTGGGCAAGCGGATCCCTTCACGAATGGAGGCCTGGTGGGAATGGTGCCTACTGTGACTGAGCAGTCAGCTCCCCTCGCTGCGTATCCTGGGAAGGAATGGAATGGGCTTTTACGATTTCTTCTTTTCCTCTGAAATGGAGGCCCCCAGTTGCAAAGCTCCCTCCCAGTTTTCAGATTACATTGCCTAATGAGCATGAAAAGTCCACAAAATAGAATTTTCTGATGTGAGAATTCTAATGTGCATAGTTTTGCCAGCAACTGGTGGTCCCAGATCCCTGTGGTGGCAGTTCAAGGTAGGTGAGAAGGTTCTAGAAGTGTAGAACTGGAGTCTTGTTTTTTATTTTTATTTTATTATCTTTATCATTAAATCATAACTGTGTACAATAGTGCAATCAAGGGGTACAATGTGCTGGTGGTCTAAGTTTTTTTATTGTTGGAGAGGAAGCTATAAATATCAATCAACTCAGTTATCCACAATTAGCTTGAAATCAAGGGGACAAACTAACCTTTTAACTGTAGATACTAAAATAAAAGGACCAGCATGTACATCTTCTGGCCCCACAGAAAGGTAAATGAGACAATAAAGAAAACTCATTGAATCTAGTAGAGGGAAGAAAAGGAAAAAAAAAAAAGACAAAAAGCATGATATTTGGTGTAAAACAAGTTGTTAGAAATAGATCCAAATACGTCAATAGTTACAATAAAACTAATAGGTCATTTACACACATATATCAATAAAAAGCATCATCTTATTGAATTAAGAGTGAAAGTAAACACGATAACCCTCGATACCTTCTGTATTAAAAAATAGCAAACAGTAAGGGCACAGAAAGATTTAAAGTTCAAGGATAGAAAAATAAAGGCCAGGCCAATATTAAGAGTAAGCGTGTGATCTGTATTACTCTCAGGCAAAAAAAAGATTTTAAGGCCAATAGTCCTAAATAAAGAAGCTTACATCCTAACGTTAAAAGATTTAATTCACCAGGAGCTAGAGTAATTTTAAACTTGTATGCACTTAACAAATCTCAAATCCACAATTGTTGGGAAAGATTTTAGCATGTCTCTCTCAGTAATTGAGAGCCAAAACAGATAAAAAGTCAACAAAAACGTGGATGATGACAACAACGCAATTAACAACCTAGATCTAATGGATACACTAGAACCCCACCATTGGCGACTACGCATCCTTCCTGAGCATTTACAAAAATGAATCCTATGACTAGGCCACGATGCCAGCCTCAGCAGTTAGCACACCACCGATGTCCAGGGGGAAGAGCAGGGATTCCGGGACGTGGCAACCTGACAGTAGCTTCCTTCCTGTCAACTCCAAGCTATCACCCCTCCCGGACTGCTCATAGCTAAGTCCAACAAAGATGTGGTGTCATCCAGGATCCATCTGGTGGCTCCTCCTAAGGCCCACGCAGCAGCATCTGAGAACAGAGTCACAATCTGGGGCCAGATGGAGACAGCTTTGGAGCCATACAACCTCAGCAGGGGGCGAATAATCTGCTTCCTCACAATAGGCTGACCGAAGCGGCCAGCAGTAGGGGCTGAGAGATTCCAGCCGTGCCCAGCCGCAAGGAAGCTGTTACTCGGCCTCCATCTTGCACCACCCCCCAGAACTGGAGTCTTGTATTCTTTATCTCAAAGCTTCATTCTGACTCCCCTCTTTATTTTTTTATTTATTTTATTTATTTTTTTATATATATTTTTTGAGACAGAGCCTCAAGTTGTCACCCTGGATAGAGTGCTGTGGCATCACAGCTTACAGCAAACTCCAATTCCTGGGCTCAAGTGATTCTCCTGCCACTGCCTCCCAAGTAGCTGGGACTACAGGCGCCCACCACAACGCCCGGTCATTTTTTGGTTGCAGCCGTCATTGTTGTTTGGCGGGCCTGGGCTGGATTCGAACCCACCAGCTCAGGTGTACGTGGCTGGCGCCTTAGCCTGTTGAGCCACAGGCGCCGAGCCCTGATTCCCCTCTTTATAACCTTTCACTAACTTTCCCTCAGTGACCATCTGTATACAGACGTGCTACTGAGGCTGGAGAACGGCAAGTTTGACTTCACACTGCACTTTAGAGATGGGCCTTTGTGTATTTTTGGAATTGCTCTCTACACATTCCAAAAATTGCAAGCCTCAAGGTCCATTCCACCAGGTGACCTACTTTTTTAGCTGAAAGAGTCTGGCCTGGCTTCCTGAGGTCCTGTGTCTATAGATTCCAGCTAGTGGGACCTGTGGTGCCTGTTGAGTTAATTCCAAAGACACAGCATGGTGTAAGGGAGAAAGAATGAAATTTGGGATACAGAAGTTTGGCGTCAGAAGACTTAGGTTCAAGGCAGAACTAATCTACAGTGTAGAAATCAGAAAGTGGTTGGGGGGGGTGCTGAGAGAGGTCATGAGATAAAGTCTGAGTGACTACACCCTTTTCAGGTGGTAGGTACATGAGTATTTACCTTTGCCAAAATTCATAAGACTTGACACTGAAGGTCTGTGTATCTTATTGAATGGAAATTATACAGCAGTTTTTTTTTTTTGTTTTTTGTTTTTTTTGAGACAGAGCCTCAAGCTGTCACCCTGGGTAGGGTGCCATGGCATCATAGCTCACAGCAACCTCCAATTCCTGGGCTCAAGCGAGTCTCCTGCCTCTGCCTCCCAAGTAGCTGGGACCACAGGTGCCCACCACAAAGCCCGGCCATTTCTTGGTTGCAGCCGTCATTGTTGTTTGGCGGGCCCGGGCTGGATTTGAACCCGCCAGCTCAGGTGTACGTGGCTGGCGCCTTAGCCCGCTGAGCCACAGGCGCTGAGCCTACTATTGCTATTCTTTCCATCCAGCCACCCTCTGGAGCAGAGTATGAAGCTGGTATAAGCCTGTGGGCTCTGCCTTGCAATTTCCCTTGGAGTTTAGTGTTTATCTATTTTAAGGAGACTCCGGAGATATCAAAATGCCTCAGAAAAGCAAATAGAATATGGATTTGCCAGGGAGAGGAGAGCAGGCTGGAAGGGAACAGCTGGGGAGAAAGCTATCAATCCAGCCCGACAGCAGGGCCAGGCAGGTGCCGGGAGGGAGTCGCTAAATGCCTGAGAGAGAATCGTGACCAGTGAAAGCATTGTGAATTTAAAAAATAAAAAAATCACATCTTGCCAAACAAACTGGGTCACATTCATGATGGAGTTAGTCACTGAGCAGAGATGGGAAAGCAGTTTCTAGGGAAAAAGCAAAAGGAAGGGATGGGGACCTTGGTGACTCAGCTGGAGGTGGCAAGGCCACTCAGGCCTTCTGGCCTGGTTTCTGAGTTAAGCAAAGACTCTTCATGTGGTTCCTGCGGTGCATCTTATGGTATTTTGAGGTTGAACTTGATCTTTACTCTGAAAGGCAATCATAAACTACCTTGACACTGGAATCAAGAGCAGAGCATACAGTTTTAAAAAGAAAATCTTAGAGAGAGGCCGAGTTACACTGAGACAAGGAAAGCAGGAAGTTCATTCTGGGAGTTCACCCTTGGAATCTGCAGTGGGGGAGATGGTGGCTGCCTGATCCCAGCCAGGCTCCAGAGTGAGCTCAGCAGCGAAGCCCATGTAGAAACTTTAAACGTCAAAGCAAATGTCCTTTAACAACAAAATCCTACAAGATGGTTGAACAGTGTTGAAATCAAATTTGAAATCGTTAGCCACTAAAATAAAGTTTAAATAGGGAAAGATTTAACAGGAAGAAATAATCTAAAAGAGAAGTTCGATGTGCGAAATTTTGATTTTATCCTCATTATAAACATTTTGGTGCTTTCTGCTAGATATTTCTGCCAAGAAATGTGATATGTTGAAAAAGAAGAGGAAATGTACTCTATCTAAATGCTGTGACTATAAAAGGCTGTTTAAAATGATAAGAATCAGTTGAGGTTCTCCCGGTGACCAAGGCTATAAAATTAGAAGCTTAAACTACCAAATTGGGGTGAGAAGAAAATCTTCAGCAAAAGCAGCATCTAAATTTATCGTAATATAATTTCCATTATCTCATGTTTGTCTTTTCTCTGGGCACGTTAGGTTCCTTATGCTGTTAATTCCCTATCCTAAGCGCCATCCCTATTGGAGCAGAGTAGGAGATGGGGGTAGAGGGAGTGGGGAGGGAGGCACCGTGAGAAGATGGGCATCTTTTCTGTCACCTCTGAATCTGGAAGATGCCAACAGGTACAGATGGTGTGCACCAACAAGTCGATGCCAATACTCAGGATGCTGAATGAAGCCTAGTTTGGAGGAGACTTCCAAACCTAGGTCTTTGGCTCGCTGGAAATCTTGCGCCTGAAACTGAATCCTCCCATCTACCATCCTCTCCCCACCTCCTCACTCAGTGTTCCCCATTTCTAACTGTACTGCTCTGTTAATTAGCACGAGGAGTCTGAGGCTGGGCCTTTTGCAGCCTGAAGCTAGCACCATGTACCTCCTCACCCCACTTTGCTCCCAGGTCTTCAGGGACAATTGAAGACGAAGCCTCTCTCCCAAGTCTCTTCTGGGATGGAAAGTAGTTGACAAGAAACTGATAGATAAGAACTAAGAAGAGGAATCTATGGCCCCCAAAGGCTGTGTTTTTGTCCCTCCAAGTACAGAACTAGGGATCTGTGGTTTAATGGTCAGGCCTGTGATGTCTGGCCTGCAATAATCTCCTATTGGGATTGGGGCAGGACAAGGTAATCTGGGTCAGAGTTCATTGATTGCAAGCAACTGAAACAGATTCTAACTTAATCAGAAAAGGAATTTTCTCTAAGGCTGTAGAGCAGCTGCTGGATGCTGAAGAGCTCGGCCTCAAGAAGAAGAGGGAGGATGCCCTGCCCTCCAAATAGTGTCCTCATAACTTTTTGCTCCACTGTTTTCTGTTATATCATTCTTCCAAGGGACTGAAACTGTGGGAGCCAGAGTCTAAATGACCTAAACTGAGTTCTCTGAGCTGCCATCCTCTGAGCAGGAGGTGGCCGGGAGAATCAGGGCACCTGATCATAAGGAAGAGCAGTTCACTAATGGGAAATCACAGTGCTTTTACCCCCCAGAGTAGGAAGGTGTGTTTGACAGGCCAAAGAGAGAGAGCCCTGGGATGCTAAGTTTAGAAAGAAGCACAGAAAAGCAGGGAGATGATTCCATCGTCCCCTTTCCTGGCTAAGAGAGGGCCGAGTTCCCAGCAGCACACTTTTAGAGGTTGTTGACTGCTTGAGGGGTATCCAAAAATAGCAGCTAAGATGGCGAATGTCTGGAAAACACGACACATAAGAAAGGTTAAAAGAATGGAAGAGCCTGAACCCGAAGGAGAGACGGCTGAGTTGGCAACTAATGACTGTCCTCAGAGATGGTCAGGCCTGGTGTGTAGAAGGAGGAACATTTTGTATTCAGTGGCTCTAAAAGGAAGAACTAAAATCAAGAAACGGACTTTATAGGGGAGCAGATTTATTCTAGCCCATTCATTAATGTTAAGGAAGATTGTTCTGAGAAATGCAGTGAACTGACCTGCAAGGTAGGGAACTTCCTATCCCTGGGAAACTTTGGCTGTCCAATTCCCGTTGACAATAAGTACGCTCCTCAAAATGGATTAAAACACACCAGTGTGCCATGGCCCTCGAGGATGCTGAACTAATGGCTGTTCATGGCCAGAAACAGCACTTCCCGTTTGGTCACATCTACCAAAGAGCACTTTTCTGTGTAGTAGAGTTCCAGATGTTTCTGTATAGTAGAGTTGCAGCATGAGTGATGATGGAGGGAACAGGCCCTGTGTGGTCTGAGAGCTCCGTGGGGGAGCCACCTATGTTAGAGCATTGCTTCCCCAAAGGGCCTCTTTTGGGATGTGTCGCATTGACACCCATAAGCCTTCACCTTCCAGTGGGGAATCATGCCAACATCTCCCTTTATCACTGAACAATATTCAGCAAATAGGTATCGAGTCTCTAGGACCATACCTATTATTAGGAAGCTAGGATGAGCATATTTCAAAACATCGTGTTGTACATGATAAATATATACTTTTGTCAATTAAAAATATAAATAAAAACAAAGCTAGAGTATCCTAGTTGGAAGGGAGCTTTGTGGTCAGTGTCTTTACAAGGTTTGAATACACTCAATGGCACTCCTGACAAGTCGCCTGTCCTTGTCTTGATTCTCTTCTGAGACTCACAACTTCCTAAAGTCATCCACACCACTTTGAGTAATTTGGGTTGCTAAGATTCTTTCTTTCTTTAGAGTAAAATCTACCCACTATTTGGCCATATCTATCAAAATTAAAAATGCACAAACCCTTTGACTCACATTTCTACCTTTAACAATTTATCCTACAGACATAGTCCATCTGGGGCCAAGGACATGTGTGAAGATACTCACTGCTGCAAAGGGCTGGAAATAATCTAAACATTTAACCAGGGGCCCGACTAAATAAATGATGACTATCTGTACCATGGAATACCAGGCAGCTGTTTAAAAAAATTCACCATTCTCATGCACTGTGGGGAAAAAAAAAAAACCCTCATATTCATGTTGATTTGAGAAAAAAAGAGACTGGTTCAATACTGTGTACAGAATAATTCCACTTATGTGATATATATGAATATACATTTAGGTTTTATCTGGAAAGATACTGGAAACTGTAGTTGCCTCTAGTGAGCTAGTCTTTGGAGAAGTGGTCAGGGATGGAAGGGAGAATTTTAGTTAGTGTTTTTTTGAGACAGAGTCTCACTTTGTCACCCTGGTAGAGTGCCATGGCATCATAGCTCACAACAACCTCAAACTCTTGGGCTCAAGCCATCCCCTTGCCTCAGCCTCCTGAGTAGCTGGGACTACAGGCACCCGCCATAACATTGGGCTAATTGTAGAGACATGGTCTCACTCTTGCTCAGGCTGGTCTCCAACTCCTGAGCTCAAGCAATCCACCTGCCTCAGGCTCCCAGAGTGCTAGGATTACAGGCATCAGCCACAGCTCCCTGCCTTAGTATTATTATTATTATTATTATTATTATTATTATTATTTGACCCAAAGTCTCACTATGTTGCCCTCAGTAGAGTGCTGTGGCATCACAGCTCACAACAACCTCAAACTCCTGGGCTTAAGCGATTCTCTTGCCTCAGCCTCCCAGTAGCTGGGACTACAGGCACCTGCCACAATGCCCGGCTATTTTTTGTTGCAGTTGTCATTGTTGTTCAGCTGGCCCTGGCTGGGTTCAAACCTGCCAGCTTCTGTGTACGTGGTTGGAGCTGTAACCACTGTGCTACGAGTGCTGAGCTGATGTGCCCTGCCTTATTAAAAAAAATTTTATCAGGTAGCGTCTGTGGCTCAGTGGGTAGGGTGCCGGCCCAATATACTGAGAATGGCGGGTTCAAACCCGGCCCCAGCCAAACTGCAATAAAAAAATAGCCAGGCATTGTGGCAGGCCCCTGCAGTCCCAGCTACTTGGGAGACTGAGGCAGGAGAATTGCCTAAGGCCAAGAGTTGGAGGTTGCTGTGAGCTGTGTGATGCCAAGGCACTTTATTGAGGGTGATATAGTGAGACTTTGTCTCTAAAAATATATATATATAATTTGCATGTATTACTTAAAAAACTTTTAAAAAAATTTTCTCTTCGGCATGGTGGCTAACGCCTATAATCCTAGCACTTTAGGAGGTGGAAGTAGTAGGATCACTTGACGCCAGGAATTTGAAAACGGCCTGGGCAACATAGTAAGACCTACAAAAAATAAAAAATAAAAAAAATTAGCCAGGTGTAGTGACACATTCCTATAGTCCTAGCTACTGGGGAGAATGAAGTAGAAAGATCACTGGAACCCAGGAGTATGAGGTTGCAGTGAGTTATGGTGATGCCACTGTACTCCAACCTAGGCAACAGAGCCACACACTAGCTCAAGGAAGAAAAAAAAATCTCTCTTAAATCCTAGCACAGCCAGTTTAATCTCATACAGCTGTACAGTAATCTTACTTCTATAACAGCACACATATGAAAACTTCCACCTTGGGTCCCTAAGTCTCCTCTTATACTGGTTAAATAAACATGGTTTTTGCCTGGGTTCTTCTACTCCTGGTCTGGTCCCCTCCCCCAGTCCCCCCCCTCCCCAACCATAAGCAGTACTATAGCAGGACTAGTTTGTCCTGGTGACCTCACATAGAAGGCCACATTCCTTGGGGGAGGATGAGTGGTGTGAGGGAGAGAGATGGCTGCCCTGGGAGCATCTGGAAGGGACGAACTGGGAGTGTGGAACAGAGGTTGAGCGTGCAGAGACCAGCTTTGCTGAGCTGCACTGTGCCCCCATGTTCCTGCATGAGTGTCCCCTAAACGCAGTCACTGATTTGCTAGAAAAAAGGACAAAAATCACAATCTCTTACATTTGCATTGCTACTTTATACTTTTTTTTTTTCTTTTTGAGACAGAGCGTCAAGCTGTCACAGCAACCTCCAATTCCTGGGCTTAAGCGAGTCTCTTGCCTCCACCTCCCAAGTAGCTGGGACTACAGGCGCCGGCCACAATGCCCAGCCATTTTTTGGTTGCAGCCCTCAACCAGCCAGCTCAGGTGTACGTGGCTGACGCCTTAGCCCATTGAGCCACAGGCGCCAAGCCTACTACTTTATACTTTTAAAGGCATTTTACAAACTGGATTTGATTTACTACTCTCCACAACCCCTTGAGGTAGGCAGTCAGAGACTAGTTTTCTTATTTTAGGCTGAGAAAGCCTCTTCCAGGGAAATTTAGGCTGTACTCTGATCTTCTGAGCGCTTACAGGGTAGGTTAAGTCCTTTCCACTGTGCAGCCATTGATTTCAAAGAAAGACAAACAAAACCAAAATAGACTATTCCCTAAATTATCCCAATTATAATTTTCTTATAATTTTGAAAAGATGGAGAAGTGTTTTCTACAGTGATAGATGTGCTGACTGAATGAGTCCCAAAGCCCTCTCCACTCCATGAGGTCCTGGCTGAGCTGGGGGACTTATGTCTCATTAGCCACACGTGGGCTGCCTTCACCAAAGGGTAAGAGCCCAGTTAAGCGTCCCACTTTGGAGAAAGAGAAGTCCCCTCCCTATGGCTGTACAAGAATAGGCCAGAATATCTGTAGAGCTGGGGAGTGGGGGAGCTCTATAGCCTGGGCATCACACTTCGGGGGGCTGGAAACACAGAGGGGCAGCTGACAGGTGGGAAGATAGAGGTGGGGAGGGCCTCTGGCAGCCGGGCTTGGAGTATTTGGATATCCAGATTCTTCCAGCAAGCCTGGTGGTGCCCCCAGCGGCACACATCCCTGAGGCTGCTCGTTGGATGCCCTCTCTGGCCATTTTAACCTAATTTCATCAGGATAAATAAATTAGGAAAGCAGAAGGAAGGGCATCTAGGAGTATATTTCCTTGCAGGCTGGAGCACCAAGCCCCCCAGGGAGTAAGCAAAGGGCTTCTCTTATTGCATACAGGAAAGTCAATGGGTAAACCCTGGGCTAGGGACAACAGGCGGCAGGCAGAGGAAGGCAGGGGGTGAAGGATCTACTTGCAGGGAGTGGCATTAAAATATTTAACAGACAGGCCCAACCAATCAGAGCTGTTCCAGCTGCCCAACCTCCCAGTCAGCTGCTGGAGGCCCCCTGCCGGGCCACATTGGGGGGCCTTCAGTTGTGGGTGGTGGGGGCGGGGCGGGGCTGTCTACAGCTTCCGTGGAAGTTTCCCTGTGAGCACGTGATGCGCCAGGTTCACATCAACCTGGTGGGGGTTCAGAGCCAGTGTCCCTGGTGGCCTCACGAGGGTCACACTCCCTGGATGCTAGCCTCTGCAGCCTCACCCAGATCCCCCCTGCCTGGATGGCGAGTGTCTGTTCCCCCACGCGGAGTCCAGCGGAGTGGCCAGCCCGCCTGCAGCGCCCTGTGCGGATCTGACTTCGAAGGCGCGGGCGGCTCTTGCTTCCCCCAGAGGCATCTTCGTCTCACCGGGCGGCCGGCATAGACTTGCCCCGCGCAGCTGGAGCAGGCTGTCGGAGCGGATGCCTCATCGCATCAGGAATGCGGGGCTCCCCTCTGTAAAACCCGAGGGGCCCGGGCTCCCAGAACCGCTAACGGATGTCTGCGTGGAGGCGGCGCCGCACCTGCCAAACCTCCGGCTTCCTTTCTCGTTCTTAACGTCTCTGAGTCACAGAAGCGTTAGAAAAATGTGTCGTGTGTGCTGCGGTTTCCACTTTCCCTGAAGACCAGCTACGACTCTCCTGAGAGCGCCATCAGGCCGCCGACCTCTCTAAGTAGAGGGCGAGCGGTGACACGGTGGGAAATCCTGACGCCCAGGCCGCATTTCCACGCACCGGCTGGAGGGCTGGGTGCAGCGGCTGGGCCTGTCTGCACCGCGAGCCCTGAAGACCTCTTGATTTTCACAGTCTGGAAACTGCTGGTGAGGCTCGAAATGGCAGAGCTTCATTTCAGTATAATTATTTTTACTTCTAATACATATACTCATAATTCAAAGATTTGAAAGCCTTTGTGAAAAATCACAGCCCAGTAGCCTCCTGCCCCACCTACCCCTCCAATTACTGCTGCTAGAGTCAGCTACAGTCTGTGGCTGGAGCTGCGCTCCTGGTACCAGCAGCAGTCATTCTAAATAACACGTTTTACAGAGTGGCATCTTTATTTTTTAAATTTAGTTTAATTTAATTTTTTTATTAAGTCATATACACATTGATCAAGAATACATTTATGCATATGTGGGGTACAATGTGTTCATTTTTTAATACAATTTGGCGTGCTTACATCAAACCAATCAACATAGCTTTCCCCTCATTTACTTGATTATTGTGTTAAGACATTTATGTTCTACGCTTGACAGATTTGACTTGTACCCTTGCAATATGCTCCATAGGTGTGGTCTCACCTTTACCCTCCCTCTATCAAACCTCCCCCCTCCCCTCCCTTCCCACTCCATTTTTCTCCTTTATCCTGGGCTATGGTTGTGTTCCGTCTTTCGTAAGAAAGTGTAAGTAAATATAAGTTGGTTTCATAGAAGTACTGAGTACATTGGATACTTTTTCCTCCATTCTTGACATACTTTACTTAGGAGAATAATGTTCCAGGTCCCTCCATGTATAAAAGAAGTAAAGTCTCCATTTTTTTTAAGGCTGCATAGTATTCCATGCTATACATATACCACAATTTATTAATCCATTCATGGGTCGGTGGGCACTTGGGCTTCTTCCATGACTTGGCTATTATGAACTGAGCTGCAATGAATAATCTGGTGCAAAGATCTATGCAAAGTGATTTTTTTGGTCTTTTGGATATACTCCTATGAAACCATAAAGATTCTTGGAGCAAGTGCAGGGGAAACACTTGAAGAAATTGACCTGGGAGAAAACCGTATGAGGAGGACTCCCAGGGCAATTGAAGTAATACCAAAAATACAGTACTGGGATCTGATCAAACTAAAAAGCTTCTGCACTGCCAAGAACACAGTAAGTAAAGCAAGTAGACAGCCCTCAGAATGGGAGAGGATATTTGCAGGTTACGTTGTTGACAAAGGTCTGATAACCAGAATCCACAGAGAACTCAAACTTATTAATAAGAAAAGAACAAATGATCCCATTTCACTATGGGCAAGAGACCAGTCCGAAGAAGACAGGTGTATGGTCTACAGACACATGAAAAAATGCTCATCATCTTTAATCATCAGAGAAATGCAAATCAAAACCACTTTGAGATACCATCTAACTCCGGTAAGAGTAGCTCACATAACAAAATCCCAAAACTACAGATGTTGGTGTGGATGTGGAGAAAAGGGAATACTTCTGCACTGCTGGTGGGAATGAAAGCTAATACATTCCTTTTGGAAAGAAGTTTGGAGAACACTCAGGGATCTAAAAATTGACCTGCCATTGGATCCTGCAATTCCTCTATTTTTTTAATTTTAGAAACAATCTCCTGACTTACTGCTGTGGAGACACATTTCTTCCTCATTCCCCAACTGGGTTCCTGTAT
>CAUYRH010019762.1:0-27743 GCA_963574655.1 Perodicticus potto | reverse complement strand
AAAAAAAAAAAAAGAATATTTGTACTTTAAATTCTAATTGATACTTGCAAATGATGCTGCAAAGAAGTTGCACCAATTTGCTCTGAATGAGAAGGAATTTCAAATGCTGGGCATAGCTACCTTTGTTACCTGACTAGATGTGTATATAACATACAGCCTTGCAATGAAATATGACAGGTAAGTTAGATAATAATGTATATATTAGGCAAATGGGCACATTTGTTACAATATTTTGAATTGCCTAGTGGGAAAGAATGAGAACCTGATGGACCCCTGGCAATGACACTCTTATGTCAGAGAAGAATCAAGTGTGGCTTTCGTGTCTGGTAACTGGAAAATGGTCACTTGTGCAAGATATTTACCATCTCTCACGGGGACCTCCTAACGCTGTACTCTTATGATCTAAACCCAGGTTGTTAAAGGAAGTATGTGTAATACAAACATGTGCACATCCCTGTATGCTACATCAGATAAGATATAGAACTCGGCTCTATAAAATCTATCTTCCACTCTGAAATGTACATTTCCAGGTGCGCATTCCCGGATCAGGTTAAGCCAAAGTTACCTGAGTCTCCTCATCCAAGCCACTTGGGAATTTAGCAATTCCCTTGATTTGTGGCCTTTACAAACTTCTGCCTCAGCTGCAGGGTTTCCTGTGCAGATAATTAACACCTGGGCTTTTGGATCCCACCCCCCTCCACACACACACACAGAGTTACATAGTGGTAGAGAAACACAACTGTCTGCTGACTAGTCAAGGAAGAAGATTAAAGCTATGGCAATGGAAAGCTTTGTAGATTAGCCATGAACTCTCCAGGTAAACCCTATCTTCACCCTTTATTACCAAGGATAGTAAAAAGTCAACTGTGTTATTAACCTAGTCTGTATCGGATAGGATTTCACTACTTCCCGTCTTTACAAGGCATGGAGCAGCAGGTGATACTTAGCCTAATCAAAAACCATTTAAGCACTTTCTTACATACCTCAACATTTTATCCTTGGGGGAAAGGCCTGAACGTTCTTATTCTCTGGACTGTTACTTTTCTTTATTTTTCTTTTGCAGTTTTTGGCCCGGGCTACGTTCGAGCCCACCACTTATGGGGCCGGCACCCTACTCCTTTGAGCCACAGGCGCCGCCCTTGTTACTTTTCTTTTATTTTGCAATCAATATAGCAGTAGGTGACAGCTGAGGAAACAAACTTAGCAAAGGATCTGTCTCTAGTTTGTTGTCTTGAACAATGATCCTAAAACTTTAGGTACATCAGAATCATGTGGAAGGCTTGTTAATACGCTGGCTCCCAGCTGGGTGTTATGGAAGCCCTTGTAGTTGCAGCTACTCAAGAGGCTCAGGTAGGAGCATTGCTTGAGCCCACAAGTTTGAGACCAATTTGGGCAACATAGCAAGACCCCATCTCTAAAAATAAATAACACTGGTTCCCTTCCCTTACCATGCCCACACCCCAAAGTTTCTGATTCAGTAGGTCAGGGAGTTCTCATTTCTAACAGAAGTAGTGTGGTCATCGGCACTGGCCCCAGCTACACTTGGAAACACAACCGTGGCTCTTAAACTTTTTTGTACATTAGGATCACCTGGGCGCTTCCAAAAATCCTGTGCCAAGGCTGCAGGCCATGATTATGATGTCAGACTCTCTGAGGGTGGGGCCTGAGCTTTGGTAGTTTTTATTTATTTTATTTTATTTTATTTTTTATTGTTGAATCATAGCTGAGTACATTAGTGCAGTCAAGGGGTACAATGTGCTGGTTTCATATACAATCTGAAACATTTTCATCAAACTGTTTGACATAGCCATCATGTCTATAACCCAATTATAGCATAAGCATCAGTAGTTTTTAAAGTTCTTCAAGTGATTTCAATAGACAATTGAACAACAGACCAGAGGCTTCGAGGCACTCGCTGTCCCTGTGGCTCAGAGAAGCCAGGGAGGTGGGTGGGGAGGAGTCAGGGGAGGGACACAGAGACCAGGACCCTGAGGAGGCAGGACTTTCCCGTGGCCGCTACCTAAGGGCTCAATCTGGGGGTCCAGCAAGAGAGAGACCCTGGAGGTGGGGTCTGAAGGCCTGGGTGCAAAGCCCCATTCAGCCACTTTCCTTGCTTTGTGAATTTGATCACGTTGCTTAACTTCTCTTTGTTGTCCTTCCTCGTCTATAAAATGGGAATAATAAAACTGCCCACCTAAAAGCAAAGCTGTAAAAGATTAAAGAAAATAAATTCAAAGCACCCAACCCAGGCGCCGTCACCGGTAGCCCCCAGCAGAAACTGAGCCTGCCAACGCTTGGATCTCGCAGATCAGCTTCCGAAACAGAAGTCGTGACGGTTGGTTCTGTCACCTCATCCATGGTGCTTTGCTACGGCAGCCCCAGCAAACCAAGGCGGTAACTAAGTTCTGATAAAAAAGGAACATGCGTCCAGTAGGAGACCAGCGTGGTCTCCTTCGTAAGTTGCTTGCCTCAGTCTTTCTTTCCGTATTTATTTCTCCAGCTGCCTTACCCCTTGGTGCTCTTTCTACGAGGTCTCACTCAGAAAATGCTTTCTGCACTACGCACAGCTCAGAAGCCTCTGGAGTGTCACAGTTGCTTTCAACGGTGACAGCATCACCCGCCATCACCGTCCCCACGAGATGGCCGTCTGAGCTCCACTGAGCAGCCAGTGAGCACTGTCTTCCCTTTCCTAACCCCCCTCTTGGGGAGCTGTGGCAGTCTCACCCCAAATGTATTTGCCCTGTTTTCACAGGAGACCATATAGCAGGCAAATGCAGTTGTAATGACTGGCATCCGCATTGCACGTGTCTTCCATGTCCGTGGGGTCATAAGTCTTTAAATGATTCTGATGGTTTCTATAGTAGAGTGATGTGTAGTTTTGTTCAAGTTATTACTCTCCACATGCCCAGAAGATGCTCCGGAAAGAGCTGGCCAAAGGCTAACACCCGGCGCTGTCCTGAACGGTCCTTCCTCAGCAGCCCAGCTCACGCCCTGGCGGTGATTCCAGCAGAGCGAGCGCATCACACAGGCTTTGGGTCTAACGACAATACGGTTCTTCAGGTCTGCCATGTGCCAAGTACTGTGGAGGGTGTTACAGGGATGGTGCTGGAGAGAGCAGACAGGATCTGCTGCCCCAGGGGCCTGCAGGTCCACTTTACAGCAGAGCAGTGAGTGTGGGGAGAGCATTTGGAGTTTGTGCTGATCACAGAGATCGTCTTTCACATTAGGTACGTTCCACATTCATTACTTTGGCATCATTTCCTTTTTCTTTTCTGGCTCTATTAATTCCTACAGATAGACGAGTATCCATGTGAAGACGGTTTCATCAGATGAATCCCGGAAGTCCTGACACTGTAAGCTCACTTTGCGCGGTGGCAGAGGACAGTAAGTGTCTGCTGAGCATGAAGAGGAATAACCGTCTATCCTATTTGCTCTGTCAGTACTACCCAGGGAACCATGCTGCAACTAAGCGAAGCATTTTATTATGTGATTCACCCAAATGTTCCAGCAAACCAAGGTGGTAACTTGGTTTGTAACTTGGTAACTACTACGTAGTATTTTCTAGTCAATAAAAGTGTCCTTTATGTACCTTTATTTGACCTTTGATTTTTATTCTAAACAAAAGGAGAAAATCCAGATGCCTTTTGTATTTTATGAAAGTTAAATTTTAAAAACGTTAGGATGGGGCAGCACCTGTGGCTCAAGGAGTAGGGCACCAGCCCCATATACTGGAGGTGGTGAGTTCAAACCCGTTCCTGGCCAAAAACTGCAAAAAATAAAAAAATAAAAACGTTAGGATTTGTTTTGAAGTGACTCTTAATATTTAAGAAGCATTTTATTTTGTCCTTAAGACTTTTCATTTTTAACTTTAAAAATGCATTCTTCAAACATAAGCTTTTCAGAATACTTCATCATTAGAGGTATTACTGAATAATCCCAGTATTAAATGCAGTGTATAGCAAATTTTTACAAAGTCCTAGTAGTTCTTGCAGAGTTTGCTGTACTAAAGTACTAATAGACACCGTCTGATACGGCACTGGGAAGTTGGATCTGACCATGGATATTCCACCTACGGAATAAACAAAATTCCAGCAAAAAAATAAAAACAGTATGGTCCAAATTATCCGTGGAAAACCTTTCCGAAGTTATCACTTTGGACACCATGACACCATTTCTTGCTGGGTCCAAGAGGACCAGCTCTTGGTGCAGTGTTGAAACAGCACATAGTCTCTTCAGCGGAGCCCGGGGGAGGGAGCCCAGGGGCTGTGCTAGTCGCATACAAAGCCTCTCTAGTGCTCACATACTGAGAAGGACGCAGACACCAAGACCTGCGTGGAACGGCAGATTCCCGTCCCTGGCCGAGTGAAATGATGAGCAGAGTCACCTGCACAGTTCAATGTTCTCTCTCATGCTCTTTCTCTCCCTCCTTCTCTCTCTGTTAAGTTGAGTTTGGGGAACACATGGCAATTCATGGCACCCCAGACACAGTGTGGCAGACAGAGTCTGCACCGGGGTCCAGAATGCCAGCTTTCAAAGTCATTTCAGCGCAAGCTTTTCCCAGAGCACTAAAGCAGAGGAACTTAGGAGGCCGGAGACTCCACGGCAGATGGAAGTTGTTACCGCCTCTGGGCTTGGTTTCCTCACCTGTAACGCTCAGGGATTTGAGTCGGATGAACTCCCTACTGCAGCCCCTGATGTTTAGTGAGGTCTAAGCAGAAAAAGACTGTCCCCCCTTACGCCTGGGACAACCGCCATAGCCCAGAGTCTTTCCAGGCAAGCACTAGCCCCTCCCGTCTGTCACGGCAGTGTCCAAAGACGCTGTGCCCAGAGAAGACAAACCGAGGAGCACCTGGCAATTCACACTGCTCACCTGCTGCCCCTCTTCAGTTTAGAAAATCTTTGTTTTTGAGACAGTCTCACTTTCTTGCCCCTTGTAGAGTGCCATGATGTCATAGCTCACAGCAACCTCTAACTCTTGGGTTCCAGTAATTCTCTTGCCTCAGCCGCCCAAGTAGCTGGGACTATGGGTACCTGCCACAATGCCTGGCTATTTTTGGAGATGGGGAATCACTCTTGCTCAGGCTGGTCTCGAACTCATGAGCTCAGGCAATCCACCTGCGTTGGCCTCCCAGAGAGCTAGGATTACAGGTGTGAGCCACCACGTCCGGCAGTTCAGCAAATCTTACTCTTAACACCTTTAGAAAAGACAAGACTGTGCTAAGTATGGGAAAGGTAAAAATATATAAGCTGTCTCTGACATTGTGGAATTCTCAATCTTGGTATAAGTTTGAGTGTTTTATCACAGTTGAGGAAAGCTGAGTATTTTGTTGTGTTTCGGTGTGAAATCCATTAGGAACAACTATAGTATATCAGAGCAATTTTTTGCTTTTTTTAAATTTCTAGAATCACATGTCTTCAGGGCTGTGGTGATGATCAGTCCTGTTCACATAGTTCAAGTTCCCCTCCCACTGAGTGGACAGTAGAGCTGTATTTTCCCCAGCCACTGACAGCAGGTGTGTAGCCACGTGGCTTGCTTTGCTGATGAAATGTGAACAGAATTTGTAGGTTTCACTTTCAAGCAAAAGCCTTAAGAACCATCCCAGGCTCCTCCTGAACACAGTGGCTCTGCCTATAATCCTAGCACTTTGGGAGGCCTCAGTGGGGGAAGGCTGAAGCCCAGGATTTGCAGTTGCAGTGAGCTATGATTAGGCCACTGCACTCTAGTCTGGGTGCCAGAGTAAGACCCTGTCTCTAAAAAAAAAGAAAAGAAAAAACAAAAACAAAAACTGAGGTTTCCACAGGGAATCTACATATTAGGTGGTTTAAAAGCAACAGAAATGCCTCCTTGGGGGCTCTTGTCTCTTAGTCTCAGTGGAAGTCCAGCTGCTGCAGCCCACCCTCCCGCTCTCCTGGTAGCCGCCACCGCCCACCTTCTCATCAGCTGCACAGCTGCTTCCTGTGCAGGGAGGTGATGCCAGCGGCTGTGTGCACCTGCCCTGCAGAAGTCAGGCATGTAGAACGTTCAGTGTTGTTCTCTCCACAAAGCTTGTTTTATGCAGTTCATTTTAAGTTCCTGAAGGACTGTAAGACGCTTGTTTTCTGATTCCTTGGGTATGCTTGTCACAATGATTGTCACGCAACAGAACATCTCCACAGAGCCCGAAGTTGTGGGTAACCCACCGACAACTTGTTTTTTGTTGGGCTTCTCTCTGCGTCCACACGGTGCAGCCCGTCGCTGAGCTAACTGTCCTCTTCCTCTGGCCTTTCGGACGGTTACAAGCCAGTACCACACTGCCGTCCTCACTCTGGGTCTGCAGTGTGTTTGATTGGGCAGGTCTCCCCTCTGTTGTTTTTTTTGAAAGTCAATTATTTATTTTTCTTCTTTTTTAATTTCAGATTAATATGAGGGTAGAAATATTTAGGTCACATTGTTTCCATTTCTAAGGTAAAGTTCAAGTTATAGTTAAGCCCTTCGCCCAGGGGCACCCTCACATTGTGTACATTAGGTGAGATCCCTCCAGCCGCCCTCCCTTCTCTCCTCCCCCTCGCTAGACTATATTTGTGTGTTTCTTTCATGTGGGTGTGTAGTTCATAAGTTGGTTTCATATTATTGAGTACATTGAATATAAAAGTCAATTATTTATTGATTGAGTTCCTCAAAAGGAAATCCAACTGGAATTTTGATTGGCATTGATTGCATCGAATTTATAGGTGAATTGTTTATAGTCTTCATATAAAGTCATCTGAAGTCAGTCACCCTACATTAGATAATCTGATCCAACAGCACGGAATGTGCTCTATTTATTCAGATCATTTTCTGCTTCCTCATTAGAATCTTAACACTTCCCAGAGAATTTCTGTGTGTTTGGTGAATGTCTAGAGATTTTGCAATTCTTCTCTATTGTGAGCAGCATCTTTTTGATAATATTTTCTCACGGTTATAGTGGTTGGAGATCTTTGCAAGTTGATTTTGCGTCTTGCAAACTTACCTAACCTTATTAGCTCTGATTTGTTTGACTCTTTGTTATTCCTAAGTTGACAGATACTGTGTTTCTCGAGTGGTACAGTTAGAAGTACTCACCACACCCCCATTTCATCTCTGTGACACCAACTTCTGGGTTCTCCGTAGTTTCAGAAACTTGCTGTCAGGCCACTGACCACACCGATGGAGAAGGGTGGCTTAAAGTTCTCTGCTGATGGGGGCAGGGCAGAAAGAGAGGGGTTGGGAAGGGAAGATGGGAATAGAGAAAGGAAGGACTATAGGGGGCTTGCCAGGCTGCATCAGCCTGGGGCCTGGGAAGTATAAGGGACGGTGGGTGGTGACAGCCCCAGCAGCCCCATCCTCTGCAGCATCACCTACGGAAGGCCTGGGGACCTTTGGTCACCTAATGTGGGGACAGGGAGGGAGGAGCTGTGCTGGGAGACAGACTTGGGCACCTGCCAATCCCCTCCCACCCCTGCCCACGCCGAGTCACTGCCCCACCCCGAGTCACTGCACTGCTGTGCCACCAACACCCAAAGCTGCCAGCCCAGGAACTTCTCAGGGTCTGAATCTCCTGTACCCCTAGAGCTTGGGGAAGTCAAAGCTGAGCCCACAAGGCACACAGAGCTGGGGTCCTTGGGCTTCATTCTGAAAAGAAGTTTGTCACAGGAGGGTCAGCCACACGGAGAATGTCCTAACTGGACAGCTTGTTTAATGAGAAGCTATAGCTGCGGAGGACCTGTGGTTCAGACTCCTCTGCATGGCTGGGGGTGGTGCAACAGGGCTGCCCTCTGCTCTGCCCAGTGCTCTGTGGGGCCACTGGTGGTGGGGTGCAGAGGTCCTGCTGAACTGGGTTCCCCTTTGGCCCCTCCTTCAAGAGGGCCGGGATGAAGTTATCACCACGATGAGTGCAGTCATGCTGTGCTGACTACTGCTCCTGAGCCCTGAAACTGTGGCATCACTTGGGATTCCACATGTGTCCCGTGCTGGGACAGTTTGCTTGATTTCTAGAGACTGGGATGAGCAGAGAATCGCGGCAGCTCCATCCATGTGAGAAGCAGATAGATGCCCTCAGATCCTGCTCCCCGCCAGGTTCCGCGGGCGTCCCGGGAGGCAGGCCTGGCACTGCGTGGGAGCAGCTCTCGGAGAGGCCGGACTGGTAAATTTATAACCCGAAAAAGGGATCGATGGGCTGAGAGCGAATGAGCCTGGTCCAGTGACCCAAATCCCCTGAGTCTGTCAAATTGATACCGGGGGCTGAACAGCCAGGCCTGGACTGGAGCCAGGGTGGCCCGCAAAGCCTACGGGCGAGGTCTGCATTTCTGGGTGTGCTCCCCATTTCCTTCGCCAGCCTGTCTGCACATGCTGAGTGGTTGTGAAACAACAGTGACTCAGCTTTATAAATAGGACATTTACAGTGAAAATTAGAGGAAATTCCCAGAGACTCCTGCTGGGCTTATTTTCGGTGTGTAGTCTACCCCAGCAAGCCCAGAGGCCCTGACCCCACCTGCACCCCCGCAGCGGTGCTGGGGTGTCTGATTTGGCCTCTTCTGCTTTGTGGCAAGAAGCCGCCCCGTGAGGTATGAGAGAGAGGAACAGGACCGAGGTGTCCACTCTTGCCCTGTTCAGACAATCCCCGGGGGAGAGCAGCCCGCAGCCCCTCACACTTCCCACCTGCCCCGCACCCCACCAACTGGCACTCACTCCCAGGAGGAAGGCACAGTAGGTATTCCCGTTGGCGAGTGGGGAATCGGGAATTCCAACCCATGCCTGACTTACTCCAGATTTCACGAGATTAACGACAGACTCAGGTTTCCCTGAACACAGAATGAGAAGGCAAAGGATGGTCGTGAAGAAAGGGGAGCCTCTGTTTCCTGAAGAGGACGGGAGAAGGTGCCTGTACCCGGGGCCTTTGGTCATAGCACCCCTTCCATCCTTCCCACAGTGACACATTTCTTGGCAGGGCATCATTTCTGGAAACCCAGGCTTGAGCTGGGAGTGGCTCCATGGTCCCTGCTGAGCCTGGGCTTGGTGGAGGGGCAAGAGGCTCCGTAGCAGAAGGGGTCCAGCCACTGTGGGTTTAGGACCTGAACACTGTTCAAATATTTGCCCAACACCTGGCGCTGAGCTTTGGAACAAGCAGCCTGGCCAAGTCAGGAGTGCTGAGGCATCAGACAGAAATGTGGGCACATAACCTTTAATGGCTTCGCCCTCATAACCAGCTCGGATCACTCTCTCTGCGAGGTTTGGAGAGAGTGCTGCCAGTAGCTGGACACGGTGGCACCTCTGCTGTCTCCAAGTAAAGCCGGCACACCCATGCCTTCACCCCGTGGCTGGGATTGCCATGCTTTACTGAGCCACAGACTTGTATGCCCAGTGATCTATGAGACTTCTTCCCCTAGATGCCCCAACACTTCTGAATTCATCAGGTTCAAAACAGAACACCCAAACTGGCTCACCTTCTATTCCCTCTATTGGTTAACAGTCACATGTGCCCCTGACTCCCCTAATTGACACGTAACTGTTGTAATGGCCTCGCCTTCTAATTAGAAACCATCGAATCGCCCTTCAGTCCTCTGCTTTTCTGTTTCTCTGCTCCTGTGTCTGACTCTCCCTCCCAGCATCTCTGCCTTCGTGCAGCCCCCACATCTCCCCCCAGTGCCTGCTGTGCGTGGCCCACACTGTGTCCCATGACACCTCTCCTGCTTCCTGCCTTTTCTGACCCAGAGGAGGGTGTGTGGTCCGAGATGAGCTACCTGGAGGCCTCCCCAGGGCTTTTAGACCCCAGCAGTGAGTTCCATGCCTCTCTCCTCTCGGGTGCTCTCTGGAAGGCTGGGACTCCAGAAGGGCCCCCATGTGCCCTGCTCCCAGGCGGAGCTGGTCTGCACCAGGACAGAGGTGGGGAGACAGTGCTGCAGGGAGAAGCCTTGACAAATGATGGTGGAGATGTCCCGAAGGGGTGGAAGGTTAGGAAGGAAAGTCCTAGTGCAACTCTCCCTGAACCAGCTCCCCCACAAGATTCTTTTCTATTTTCCCCAGATTTTATTGTTTAAAAAAAGTCCAGCTATAGAGAAGTCAAAAGAATAATCCAGTGAGTACCCACAGACCCCTCACCTAGATTCACCAGTTACATGGATTAGCATTTAGTGACATCTGAGTTCTCTCTTCTTCTCTATATTTTTGTGTACATATTTTTTTCCTGAACCATTTAAAAATGAGTTGCTGACATCAAAGCATTCCTCCTGTAAATATCTCACTGTGTATTCCCTACGAACACAAACATTTCCCTACATAATCACAATATGGAGATAACATTCAAGAAACTTAACCAATATAATATTGTGTAATATACTATAATCATATTCAATTTTACCAAGGGAAGTTTGACTATGGATACAAAATATCATAGTTGTAGTTTTTCCTTTTTCAATTCAAGAGCCAGTCAAGGGTAACAAGTTGCATTCAGTTGTCACATCTGTCTAGGCCCCTGTCATCTGGCGTAGTTCCCTGACCCTTTGGTGTTTTGTTTTGTGAGGTTAGTGTTTTTGTAGCACGTCCCTCAATTTGGATTCAGTTTTTCCTCTCAAGGGCCGTTAGGGCCATGCTGTGTGTATGTAAAAAGCAGAGATAACACTGGGTTCTTTTCAGTGTATCACATGAAGAGACACAGTGTGACTTTGTCTCGGTGGTGGTGGTGGCAAATTTGGTCACCTTGGTAAGGTAGTAGTGTTGTGCCCAACTCACAGGATCCCCCACATAAATCACCTGGAGACCAAGTCCGATGCAAGAGCAAGAGGTTGTTTATTTACAGGCTCGAGCCCAGGCTTCCCAGTCCTGGCGCAGCAGGAAAACAGAGAAGCCCCTGACCTCAAAAAGGAGGGGTTTTTTAAGGGTACAAAAAGGAAAAAGGGAGGGGGTGTGAGGTGAGCCTCTGGGGTGAGCTGATAGGGGGTCCAGGAGACTGAGCAGTACTTGTCCTTGGCTGATTGGTCTGGGAGGGAGTTGCTATCACTCAGGGTCTGAGAGGGTGTTACTATCACTCGGGGCAGAGCAAGGATGAGGGGCAGGGGAGGGAGTAGGTTACCTAACACCTTTGGTATGCAACTGCAAAATGAAGGCTGAGGAACAAGATGGAGTTAGTTTTAACAAAATGGAGTCAGCTTGGTCCTTACAGTAGCATCTTCCCGATGTCTCCAGGGTACAGAAATGTGGGTGCGAAGCCCTGTAGTGGCTTAGTTGCAGGGAGCTCCCTTGGTACTTGGGAATAATCAGATGAATATGTTTTGCTCTGCTGGTTCCCTTGGGTCAATGTGCACTCAGGGGGTTGGGTCCAGGGAGGAACTCTGAGCCAAGAGCATTCGCCTCTTTTACGATGGGCAATGCGTCTCTCCACCTTTTTTTTATGTGGGACACTAAGCATACCTGTACTTTGCTCCAGAGAGAGGCACTGTTTTCAAGACCATTTCCTTGTTAAACATTCTTAGTTCAGAGCAAGAAGACTTCGCACACGTGAGGGAGCCACAGAGAACTGTCTCCTTGCAACTTAATCCAGTTGTGCTATTGCCCTGGCGAGGCAGGTGTTCCCCACACTCGTCCTCCCCATGGTCAGTGGGCACTACAACCTCCGTCCCCCACACTCCTCTCCACTGTCAGTGGGCACCACTACCTCCATCCCCCACACTCATCCTCCCCACGGTCAGTGGGCACCACCACCTCCGTCCCCCACACTCCTCTCCACTCCCAGTGGGCACCACCACCTCCGTCCCCTACACTCATCCTCCCCACGGTCAGTGGGCACCACCACCTCCGTCCCCCACACTCGTCCTCCCCACTCTCAGAGGGCACCACCACCTCCCCTGGCCCTGCGGCCTGCACACGGCTTCCCAGAATTAAATCTGCACTCTCGGTCTTCCCTTGCAGTGAGGCATGGCTATGTGACAAGTTCTGAGCAAGAGGCTTGAGTCTAAGCAGTGTGTTCCGTTTCTGGAAAGGGGGGACAGGCCTTAGCAGTGTGTTCAGTTTCTTAGAGGCTGGGGACCAGGCCTCTCTCCTCCGTCTTCTTCCTTTCTGCGACGTAAGACTCGGCCTCCCTCCTCTGCGGCATCTCTGCCTTGGTTTTCTCACAGTTGTTAGCACCACCTGACAGACGGTTTATTTTGCTTCTTTTGTACGCTGTTTCTTCTTACTGGGAACTCTGTGAAGAGTGCTGCCACACCCCAGTGTTTTTGTAGCAATTATTGACATATTGAAATACTTCGGTACCAGCTGGTGACTAGCCACCACTCCAAGCCCCACGGCACCTCTTGGGCACCCAGCTGCCTGAGTCTGCTCAGGCTGCCATGTCAAGACCTCAGATGAGGTGGCTTAGATAACACAAATTGATTTTCTCACAGATCTGGAGCCTGGAAGCCCAAGACCAGGGTGCTGGCCAGTTTGGTTCCCAGCGAAGGTTCTCTTGCTGGCTCTGAGGTGGCTGCCTTCTTGCCGAGTCCTCCCATGGTGAGGGAGAGAGAGAGAGAATGTGTGCTCTGCTGTCTCTGCTTACAGGGGAACTAATCCCATCAGACCAGAGCTCCGACCTCATGACCTCATCTAACCCGAATTACCTCCCCTAAGCCCCGTCCCCAAATACCACCCCGTGCGGGGTTAGGATTTCAATACATAAATCTGGGGGCACACAAACATGAAGTTCATGACGCCAACCAAACAGGCACTGACTTGCACAGTGAGAAGCCCCAGGACTCGACGTCTGCACGGGGCCGGTGGTGTCCTGTTCCTGCCACGTGGGCCCTGACGTGCTCAGTACACACCCGATGAATGAGTGCATGATGGATTCTAGGATGGCTCTGGGCCCTTCCTCATCCACCTTGAACCGGAGAGAAGCTGGTCGGGTTTTTCAGTAAGCACCAATCAGGAAAAACACCAACCAGCAATTCTCTGCTATTTTTAAACAAAGGGCTTCTTGTACTTTTCCTCAAGTCCTTCCTGCTCCCATCTCACCCCACCCCGGATTAAGAGGAAGTGATTCTCAGCAGAAATGCAGGAGGGGTATCATATTTTTTTCCTGAAACAAGCGATTTCCAGGCCCTTTCCCCTGTTGACTGGGGGATCAGCTAGGGCAGGAGAAGCAGCACAGCCACTTCCCAGTGCAGAGGCGGATGGAGACCCCGGCTGGGGCAGGCCGAGAAGGCAGACACGAGGCCTGTCAGTCAGCTCAGAAGGAGAGCGCACAGTTTCTCCCCGTCCTCGCCTCTTAGGGCTTCAGTCTGTGCCCAGGGGAAGGCGCGGTCTAAAAGCATGTATCTCTTACATTAAAAAATGTGCAAGCCCTCTGACCAAGTGATTCCACGGTCTAGATCTGCCTTAGAGAAATACGCACACGCGCACAGAGGGGCATTGCTCGTAACAGCCAAAGACGTGTAAACAATCGGCTGTCCACAGTAGGACACAGTGAGAGTGTGGTGCTGCTATGGCACACTCTGGAAAGCCTTTTAACAACCAAAATGTTGACTTGATCTACGCCAACGGAAGCAGAAGACCCTTGCCGATTGTTGTTGAGAGAAGACTGAGTTGAAAATAATACGAATAGGATTTGTATATAAAAATTACCGAATATTTTGTTTTCTTTCTTTATTTCCTGGCTTATTTTTTATTTTTATTTCTTTGCTTTTTTTGTTGTTGTTGAGACAGAGTCCCACCCTATGCCCTGAGCAGAGTGCAATGGCATCAAAGCTCACTGCACCCTCAAGAGTCGGGCTGTGGGATCCCGCTGCCTCAGCCTCTGGAAACTGCAGGGATTACAGGTGCTCACCATGGTGCCTGGCTGGGTCTTTCCTTTTTTTTTAGGAGTCAGGGTCTCACTTTCAGTCAGACAAGTCTCGAACTCCTGAGCTCAAGCAATTCTCCCTCCTCAGCCTCCCACACTGCTGGGATTACAGGCGTGAGACACCGCGCCCAGCTATTTTGTGTTTTCTTTTTAAGCCTCTCTTAAAATGTTATCATTTTAAGCATATGACAGTTTGGAGAAGAAAATAAGGAACAGCCCTGAACCCATCTCCCAGTTTTGGGGGGGTTTTGCCATGTCTGCTTTAAATAGGAACCATCGTCACCATGAGTATCTGAAATAAATTTATTCATTCAACAAACATTCATGGGTGTACACTCTGTGCCAACACTGTGCTGAAGATTGTGCTAGGTGATGTGGCTGTCACAGTGGACAGGTCAGACAAGCGATCTGCTGTCCTGGAGCCTGGCATGTTGGGGGCAGATAGAAAACAGGCAATACAACAAACCCGTGATTACAAATTGGGGAAAACAACACAAAGAAAACCAACAGAGTAGCAGGTTTGCCCCACCTTGGAGAGCAAGAGCAGGGCAAGACGACCCGACAGGTGGTGGCAAGCCGGCCTGCAGTCTTCTCATACTGCAGGGAAGAGCAGCCTGGGCAGGGCCGGGAGATGCAGAGCGTGGGCCGGGGGAAGCTCGCTCAGCCGGTGCAACGAGGATGCTTGCTGGGGACTCATTGCCCCAACTCACAGCCAAGAGACCCTGAAGATTGCAACTTCTGTCCAGGGACAAGCTCGGTACCTGGGTTGGGATTGGGTGAGAGATACTGGTCACCACCTTCCAAGTCCTCTTTGGGGATCCCCGGGCCAGGATGGCTGCTGTTCTCTGTCATTCTACTGAGGATGGTGGGATGCTCACCTCATGGCCTTTCCCTTCCCCCAGACGCCGGCCTGGACAATTCAGCTTGCAGGATGACCCTCTCGGGAAGCCAGCAGAGGTGGAGGGTCCGATCCTTCCCAGCCACACACAGTACCGATGAGACGGCTTTGCTTCCCAAGACCCACACAGAAGAATGGGCAAGAAGGCAGCCCTCAGGACCCAGGATGAACAGCAGGGTGGACGAACACAGTGACACCTGTGAAATCAACCCAACCCTGGGGTTATACTGGATGCAAAGAGCATCCTTCCTGCCAGCCCACACCCGCGAAGGCCTGGGAGGCCAAGGGAGGGCCAGCTGTTGTTAGAAACAGAGGGCTACAGCGGGGTTTCCATTCCCATTCAAATGTCAACTCTGAAGAAATCTCAGCATTAATATGGTAAGAAATTTTTAACTAGGAATTAGGTGTAGAGGGGAGGGATGGGGCAGGGAGGCAGGACCTAGGAGGAGAAGGAAGGAGAGGTTTGGGAGCTGAGCTCTCTCTTGGTGAACACACACTCCGAGCTGTCCAGGCATCTGGCGGGCTGTTCCCTGGGGTATGTGGCCATGGGGAGAAAACAGTAAGGAGTCACGGAACCCTGGGGGCTCTGCTAACGCTGCTGCCTGTGTGGGAGGGGAGGAAGAGCAGTGCTGGCTTGACCTGGCCTCCATCTCTCTTCCATCACGGTTAAAAACAATCATGTTCGGCCTCCCTGGCAGCGCTGGAAGGGATAGTGGAAAGAAATTAAACTAAAAAGTGATGTATGACGCCTATTCATTCAGAATGGCTGAAAGGAAAAGGAGCCTGTAGAAGAAAGAACACTCCTGCCTTAATTTCCCATTAATTTGGGAAGAAAAACCTCCCCCAAAGGCCGAGCCGTCCTCACTGTCCACGTTCTCTCTGGTGTTTGTGAAGCTCCGACTGGCTCTAAGGCTGTGCTAAGGCGCTGTCAAGACATTTGAGGAAAGGCACCTGGTGGGCTGCAGGAGGTTAGGAAGAACCTGGAGAAGTAGGTTTGGGGAACACTGGGGTAAGAGAAGGAAACCAAGTTTCTTTACAAACAGCCTTAAATCAGCGTGCATGAGCATGCAGTGTGAACCCCAGGACAGGCAGTCCTGCCGGGTTTGACGAACCTCCATCCCCTGCACTCCTTTGCTCAGATAACCTGCATTTTGTTGGGTTGTGCCACACGGGCTCCTCCCTGGTCCAGGAGCAGCGTGGGTGGGTCTAAGCTGCTTCCCTGGACAGTGACGGCCTTGGGGATGGTCCCTTGCCTCTTCTCTCTCTGGACATTGTCAAGTAAAAACGTGAGCTGGAAGCTGCCGCAGTCATGGGAGCCAGGAGGGAGGGCAGGACACCGGGGAGGCTCATCCCCATCGGTGCTGCTGTTGAGCGGCTGCATCTGGCCCTGAGGGTCTGTTACTTTGTCGTTTAGGAAGTGGGGTATTACAGCATCCTGAAGCCAGAGGGACACGGTATGCAGGCCATCCTCAGGTCATTTGCCCACAGTAGGTACCCAGACTAGGGCTGCTGAGATGCTGCGGCAGGGGCTGGCAGAGTGAGGGGTGGGGTCAGGGGTCAGAGGCTCCGGGTTCTGCCCTAGGTTCCAAAAGTCATGGGAGCTCCCAGGTCTCCTTTCCAACTCTGAGAAGAGCGTGCTGCCAACTGGGATGGAGCAGCAAATGCCCAGCACTGCGTGGCGCGTAGTGGGTCTGTCATACATGCACGGTTGTTACTAGTTAGATGGGGGCACGAGTAGTCCTGCTTTAAAGTCTCCTTTATGGGCTTGGTGGCTTGTGCCTGTAATCCCAGCACCCTGGGAACCCCAGGCAGCTGGAGTTCACAAGTTCGAGACCAGCCTGAGAAAGAGCAAGACCCCGTCTCTACCAAAAATAGAAAAAATAGCCGGATGTTGTGACAGGCACCTGTAGTCCCGGCTACTTGGGAGGCTGAGGCAAGAGAATCGCTTCAGCCCAAGATTTTGAGGTTGCTGTGAGCTGTGACAGCACAGCACTCCACTGAGGGCAACAGTGAGTCTCCGTCTCAAACAAATTTTTTTCACTTATGCATAGTAACTATTCCAACAATAGCATCTGTGTTCCCTGGCTCCCTACCCATTTAGAGAACTTTTTCACTCGTTTGGCTAGAGCTAAAATGTGTGTGGAAAACAATAAAATGAAGATCCTGTAGATGTCCTAGCTGAGCATGTGGCCCCAGGACGCATGGTCCCTCGGACTTCTGCTAAAGTGAGCCCAGGTTTCCCCTGGGTGGCCAGGGCCCCTCTGCCTGCTAGTGGCTCTGGAACACTCCTCAGCGGGAACTTCTGTGTGTCCGCGATGCCCTGCGGGCCCCAGAAGGGCAGTCTCCAGTCTAGACGCTCATGTGGATGCCAAGAGGATTGAGTTTCTCATCCAGGGCACGGGCTGGGGCCCAGAGCAGCAGCTGGCAGACAGCTGACCTGGGGCTTGGCGCTCTCTCTGTTTTGTTCACTGAGGCGTTGTTAAGCTCTGAAGGCAATCTACATGCAAACTGAAGTTTGGTAACCTGTGTTGGGCAATTGAAGGGTTTCTGTGGGAACTGAAGGAGGATGCGGCCAGGAGCAGGGAGGCTGGTGGTGGGTTGTGCAGGCCAAGGAAGCTGAGGACTTGGGCTGGGGTCCGTAGTGGGAAGGAAGAGAAGGAGTAGTCAATCAATATTCATTGATTGTTACTGGCAGGCTGCCAGCCACGGGCATATGAGGGCAAGAGATGCAATGGCTTCCATTTTAAACTTGCCAAATTTGGGGGACGTCTAGGTAGGGAAGCCAATTATATAGAAGAGCCCAAGGGTCAGGGACAGGCACCAGGTCTGGGTCTAGATTCCAGAGCCAGCTGCTTGCAGTGCATGTACCTCTAAGCGTCACCCTGGATGTCACGTTGCCTCGCAGGCCTCCCAGATCTTCCCAGAGACTGTTCGGGGGCAGTGGCCATCTGAGCACTAACTGTTGTTGGTGGGGGTGTCGGTCATCGTGTGGATGAGGCCAGAGGCGGCCTGGAGAACCTCAAGCATGGAGGAACTCAGGTGCACTCTCCCACGTGGACACTTGCAACCTTCTAAGTGCTGCGTCCAGCCTGAGAGAAGGCAGGGCTTTGTCAAAGGGATCTGTCACATCCCTCTTTCCTCTGTGACGTGACCTTGTAACATGATGGCATCAGCCTGGGGAGCACTGTCTCAAGATCTAGGATGGTCTCTGCCCTCAAGAATCCTGTCACTTCAAAGAGATAGCCCAGGGTGGGACACCTGTGCTGGGTGTTGTATGCACAGAAATCTAAATAAAAATGGAGCTTCAGGGACGGCTTAGTGGGAGAGGGGGTGCCCAGTAGATTTCGAGGGAGGAGCAGAAGGCATGTGGATGAGGAGATGGATGCAAGGGAGAAGAAAGCTTCTAGGCAGAAGAAACAGTATGCGCCAGGTGCAAGGTCATGAACTAGAACCCGATGTGGCTGGAGCTAAGACGTGTGTAGGCCAGGGCCGGGGCCAGGGGATGGGCCTGAGTGGGCAGGGGCAGAGTCCACCACAAGGGGTGTCATTGTCGGCAAAGACACAGGATTTAAGTGATCCTGAAAATCTAAGGAGGGGCTCTAACTCTGACAGATGGCTGTCGGTGAGCACTGGGAGGTTTTTGCAATGTCACCCAGCCGTGAAGGGAGGTGAGCCAAGACAGCGCAGGCTCAGCCCTCAGGCTTCCTGCTGGGGCAACCCTCAAACCTAACTCCATTTTGTCTCGTCCCCACAGTGGCAGCTGGAACAAGCCCGTCTCCTCTGTCGTGGCCCCGCAGCAGCCCCCGCGCAGTGGTCTTGCTGATTTGAGGCTGCCCTGCACAGACTGCCACTCACTCATGGAAGTTGAATTGTGTCCTTTCCCTGCTCAGAACTCTTCACCAGCTTTCCATGAACTGTCCTGGGAGTGAGAGGCAGCATCCTCACCCTCAGGGCTGGCTCTGCCCCTTCCTGCCCCTCAGACCCGTGTGTGGCCCACATTCTCTGTCCTTGTCTGTGCCTCTAACACGTGGTCCTTCTTCCTCCTCCTTCAACGTGCCCAGCCACTCTCGTTTAGGGCCGTGGTGCTGGCTTTCCTCCTGCCTGGATGCTCACTCGCCTGCAATTTCTTACCTTTCACGTTGTAATTTCAACAGCACTTCCTCGGAGAGATTTTCCCTGACAACCCTCTCAACCGACAGGCGCTCTTCAGTCATCACGTGATTCAAACGTGTCACCCTGTTTGAATTCTCTGAGCAGCCCTGCTCCTGTCTGGTAATTTATGTGGATGAGCATTCATCACTTTCCTCTTCTGTAGTAGTCTCTACAAACGGCCTCCCCGGAGTCCTCCCACTATGCACACACTCTGCTCTCTCCCGTTCTTGCTTTGACCCACAGAAGGAGGCAGAATGATGTCCTGTCAGTCCAGGTCTAACTCTGAAAGAGCTTGTCAGCTTCTACTTTTACTCTCAGACACCAGCTACCACCTAATACATTGGACTCCCTGGAGACCACCATGCTGTGAGGAAGCCCAAGCTCTCCACATGGAGACAAGGAGGCTGTGTGGAGGCGCGTTTACGTGAGTGGGATGTGAGTGATGCCTGCTTGGACTTTTCGGCCCACCCAGCTAGCAACTTCGTGTAGGTGACACACAGTTCAGCAGAAGAGCTGCCTAACCTAGCCCTGACCCAATTCCTGGCTAGAGAATTGTGAGACAAAATAAATCCTTATTTGTCTGGAACTGTGGGACCTTATTTGTCTGGAATTGTGGGAGGTAGGTAAGTTGACTTCTCAACAGGGTGCCTGCTTCAATATTGGGGTATCCAGGGGAATGGTCCAAAGAATCCCTGGGGGTTCGTCAGAACCTCAGAAGATAAAAAGAATCCTGAGGTGCCCGGACAGCCTGGACTAGTCTATACTTTTGAGAGTCAACAGATGGGAGGGATTAAACTCTTTGAATATGTAGTTAGATTCGGAAACCTGGTTTACTTCCCCTGTGCAAAGGTTTACTTCTCCCTCCCCCTTTATTTGAATACACCATCAGCTATTTATCAGCCCCCTGCCACTTATCCAGACTTTCTCTCTCTCTCTCTCTCCCCCCCATTCTTCTTGGGGATTTGGGATTCTTTCTACTCTACCTTTTACATATACACCTTTGTTGGAAATTAATAAAAGCCTTCTAGAGAGCCTAGAGAGGCCGCATTTTCTTAGTTTTACTACTCTGCCTGACTCAATGGACACCTTCTCCAGGCACTTTCAGACTTTGTTTTAAACTCGTGTATCTTTAGTGTCATTTTTCCCAGCTGGCTTTCAAACCAGATCGGGGTCACAAAACCCCCAACATGGAGTCACTAAGTTTTGGAGGGTGTGCTATGCGGCAGTAGGTACCAGTAACATCCTCTCTGCCCAGCAGTAGCTGCCAATATGTGGACTCTGTAGATATTTGTCAAATGTGTGAATTCAGGGAAAATGGAGTTGCCCATTGATCAGAAGTCTTGATAAAATAAAAACACCAATGCTCGGCATTGTGAATGCTGGAAACTAAGGAATTGGCGTTAGAATGTGGGATGATGGAGTCTGTGTACTTTTAGCAGGTGAAGGATATTGGAGTTTAATCTTTTAGTTCTGAGTTTTGAGACTGTACAGGATATAGACATGGCCAAGTGGAGAGGGACAAAGGTCCATGAGGTTCAGCTGAATAAATTTCGGACTAGGATATTGGCTGAGACACACACATGAAAATTCACCTTGTCCAGGATGATGGCAGGACTGGTGGGGGAGAAGCACTGTGAGTTTCCACTTGAGAACTATGAGAGGGCCCTGGGGACAAGTGGTGTTCTTGGAAAAACGGAGTTCCATCAAAGGCAAAGAGAATTTAGTGAAGAGTCTGCAGGAGTAGGATGGGTAGGTATTTCACCACTGAACAGGGATCTTAAGGGCAAAACACAGCTACTCAGAGTGGCACAGCAGTGCTGGGCTGGGATTCTAGCAGGGCACAGATTAGACTTCTGGGCCGAAGTGAAGGATGACTCTGGCGAGATCACTAGGGAAGTCAACTGGCCTCAAGATTTTGGCTGGCCTACAGGCATAAAATTGGGTTTTCTGCCAACACATCCATAAGATAGATAATGCTTTCTGTTGGCAGCAGAATCAGTAATCTGAGACTTTGCTCAGGACACCAAATGAAACTCTGGTGAAACGATGCAGGCGGGGGTGTGGGTAGGCTCAAGTCAGTAAATACCCAGCTGGCCAGCTGGTCTTGGCACAGCAACTCTGAGCAGCGAGGGGAGGAGCAGTGGGCTGAGTGCTGGGGAGGGCAGGAGCAGGGCCCCTGGACTGCGGTACTCTGCAAAGCCTGGCTTTGCGGGAAGGGCTGGCTTATAGGTCAGAGTTAACTATTTGGGCCTAGACAGAGTCACATCTTTTCAAATTCTATAAAATAATAAACTTTATTATTATCTTTTATATTATAAAAATAAAATACATTTAACCTAAACACTTTGTTCTCAAATCTCCTGTCTTCATGTAAAACAATGAGTGTGAGTAAGAGAAACTCTTGACATACTGTTAAATTCTCATTTTAATAACCTAGTCGCGGTCTCTCTGGATGATTCTGTTTCTTGCCCTGATTCTCAAGTCAAGTAGAACCAAGTAGAGGGTGGATGACAACACTGAACAATGGATTCCTTCAAGCTCTGGCAATCTGCACCCAAATGAAATGGTATTTATTAAGCTCCAATCCATGAGTTGGGTTCCTGTTGACCGCAAGTAACTAAAACCCATCATAAGCTGACTTGGGACAAGTAAGAAATGTATCGGTTCATACCAAAAAGGAAAAAAGAGAGAGAGGGGTAGAGAAAGAAAAAGGAAGGGAAGGGAGGGAAGGAGAGAGGTAGAGAGAAAAAGAAAAAAGGGAGGGAGGAGGGGGGGAGAGAAAGAAGTAAAGGAAGGAAGGGAAGAAAGAAAAGAGAGAAAGAAAGAAAAAAGGAAGGAAGGAAAGAAAAGAGGGACGGAAAGAGGGAGGGAAGGAAGTGAAGGAAGAGAGGAAGAGAAGGAGGAAGGAGGAAGAAAGAGAGAGAAAGAGAAAGGAAGGGGAGGGAAGAAGGAAGTGGGGGAGAGAGAGAAAGCGCAGGAAGGGATGGAGGGAGGAAAGTCCACAGGGGCTGCCCTGCTGCCCCGTCCTCTCAGCCCTGCTTTTCAGAATCAGCTTTGTCTCAGGCAGAGCTCCCCAAGTAGTGACCCCCAGAGGCTCTCGGCTCACTTCCTGCCAACCTAGACGCACCAACAAAAAGTCACCTCTTTCCCTGCAGCAAAGGCTGAGGTGTGGGTCTCCCTGGATGTGCTCGGGTCTCATGCCCAGCCTTGAACCAGTCATGACCAGGAGGACGCCACGCTCTCACTGGCCAGAGCAGACCACATGCCCACCCCTGGGGTAGGGCAGTGATGCCAGTCCTGTCCAAGCCACCCAACTGGGGGGGACGTTCCCCAAATAAACACTGTGCCATGACAGAAGGGGCGGGGGGTGTGTGGGGCTGAAGTAAACAGCAGGCAGGGGCTACACGGGGCCAGCTGCACGGCGTGAGACCAGTCCAGCCAGCCTCACGCAGGGCCCGGCACTTAGAAGGGTCCGGGGCCTTGTTTGATGTTCCACTGTTTTGAAGTGCTTGATAATTTTTGATAATTTAATGCTCAGAATTAATTTAATCATGAATTCTTAATAATTTTAAGTTTTAAATAATTTTTGAACTAGAGACCTTGCATTTTCATTTGTCACTAGGCCCTACAAACAAATTGTGTCGTTTGTTCCCGCTTCAGGAGCACATGTACAAAGTGTGTAGCTGATTTTGCTGCTACACTGCTGTATGCACAGGAAGGATTCAAGTCACCCTAAAACATAGTCCCCTAAGAGACAAACTCCAGACACACTTGGGGAAAAGCAAGTGGTCTGTGCTGGTTGAAACCTGTAAAGGAAACTGGGAAAAGTCCATTCATTCACTCACTCACTCACTTAAAATGTTACTAAGGTGGTGGAGAGTCCTGCTTTTGCCAGGGAACAGGGAGACAGAGATAAATGATTGTTGTGGCCTCCAAGAAGCTCCTACTCTTTGGGGACAAGACATAATGTACACTGGCGGAGCAGAGCAGAGTAAGAGTTGGGGCCAAAATAAACACTGAAAGCTTTGGGGTGCGGAGAAGACACCACTAGCCCAGCCTGGTGCAGCTGCAATATAGCATTGTTCCATGTGCCTGAGCTAAATGTCAAGACTTTTGCAACATTAAATCAGCAGGTAAAACGTTTCTTGTATCTTGGGCAGATTATAGTAAGTGCTCGATTTACCTAACTAGGCGACAACATCGCATCAATTGAATAAATTTTACTCTTTAATCACTGGACTTTAATTCATATGAAACATTATCATTTGTGTCTTAAAAAAATTTATTTATTTTTTGGCTCCATGCCTGTGGCTCAACGGGCTAAGGTGCCAGCCACGTACACCTGAGCTGGCGGGTTCAAATCCAGCCTGGGCCCGCCAAACAACAATGGTGGCTGCAACCAAAAAATGGCCGGGCGTTGTGGTGGGCGCCTGTAGTCCCAGCTACTTGGGAGGCAGAGGCAAGAGACTCGCTCGAGACCAGGAATTGGAGGTTGCTGTGAGCTGTGATGCCACAGCACTCTATCCAGGGTGACAGCTTGAGGCTTTGTCTCAAAAAAAAAAAAATTATTTATTTTTATTTTTATTTTTGGTAGAGACAGAGGTCCCATTATGTTGCTCAAGCTGGTCTCAAACTTAGGGCCTCAAGGAATTCTCCTGCTTTGGCCTCTCAGAACACTGGGATTAGAGGCCCGAACCACCACTCCTGGCCCATTGTGCTGTTTTAGCAATAGACTAATTTTTCCCCATACACCTTTTCTTTTTTTTAAGAGAGAGCCTGGGCACAATAGACTTGTATTAGGCAGTGCAACTTTTTCCTGGCACTCTTGCAACTACTTGTTCCAAGTTAGGGTCACTGCGGACTCCGGCTTTTCCTGAACTCAACTGGTTTTAATTAGCTGTAATCACTGTTATCTTTTTTGTTTTATTTCATGCAGCATGACAGACCACTGACCACATTTCACTGTTATCTTTTTGATGCTCAAAAAAGAAAATTAAATTGGGGTCATTGGCCTCAAGAAACATTCTTTTTTGGAAAAAGAAGATCTAACATCCATGAAAAATGCCGGGAAGGGAACAGGGCGGGCAATCAGCCGTGGAGCCGTGCGCGGCCCTTTCTCCTACACGATTCCTTGAGTGCGCCGATTTTCAGAAATTTCCTCTAGGGAGAAAACTTGAATCCAGTGCACAGCTAGACTCTGATTCCGACAAGCCCGCTTCAGGGGAACGGTTTAGCTAACTCTGTGCAAAGCAGGGCAGAAAGAGGCAGCTAGTGTGAGTCTCCAGCTGCCAACGGAGCACCAGCAAGTGAGGACCAAAATTGTTCCAGGCCTCACGTGAGACCTCCTTAAAATAATTGAGAAAAGGCCTCAGATATCTACTACTGAATAACAAACACCAGAGAACTTTCACAGTGACCATTGACTTAAAACAACCACAATCATTTATTCTTACTGATATGATTCTGGGGCTTGGCTGGGATCAGCTGGACAGTTCTTTATGGCTCAGGGTTTCTGATCTGTGATTTCTGCGGTTTCAAGCAGGTGGTGGCTGCAGCTGATTGCATCTTAAAAGCTCCTTTGCTGGCGGACCTGCCGCCTCCTCCGTGGTGGTGTTGGTGCGGCGGCAACCAGCTGAAGAGCCAGCGGGCTGGATGACAGGGAGGTCCGTCAGAACTGCTGTGCTGATAAAGGAGACGCTCTGACTTTTGAAGGAAGAAGAGATGGTCCCTCCCCGCTGTGGGCCACCCTGGACAGTGACTCCAAGTGGAACTACTTAGCTCGCGGGTACCTGGCGGGTGCCAGAACCCCAGCTGCGCTCACGTGCACCCCCAGAGGACCGGTGGGAATAGTTCATAGTGCCAAAGTCCTACTACTGCGTTTTCAATGGGTCCTTGTAAATAGTTTGCTCCTCTGCCCTGCCCTCCCCTCTTGCTATACTGGAACCAATTTGTATAATGTGGGAATTTTGTTACCTTTTTAATCGAGGGCAACTTCCTTTTCCAGCACTACCATCATAAGGTTTTTCCCAGGAGGGAGGGCTAACCACCGTGCTTTTCTCTTTTTTCTTTTTTTCTTTTTATTTTATTAATTTGGGGGAGGGAGTGTTAGAATTAGTGCCATGATATGATATCTACTGGATTCTAAGTAGGGAGAATTTATTTTGAAAGATAGTCTGAAATTTAGGAGATTTCCTGGCAGGAGAGGCTGAGACCCAAGCCTCTGTCTTGACTTGGAGAGAGTTTACAGAGGGCAGATCTTCCAGGTCAAATCTGTTCCCAGTTTTCTTCCAGCTGCCTTGAGGGATTCATGCACGGGCAAGGCCAAATGTGGGTCTAGCTTCTCAACTGCTTGGTCTGGCACCCGGAGAACTGGGCAGCAGGTGGCTGGCCTCTTTAAAGCACCTTTTTAAGTAACTGCAGAAAGGGCTCCCACATTTGGTAGCAATATCATGACTTTTGTGAAATTAAAACAACACAAAAAAGATCTTCCTATCTAGATGGTACAAAGATAAACCGCTCTGGTTTTCATTTCTCTTCTTAATTGCCTTTGCTAGGTGGGGTATTTGACAAGATTTCAGCCTGCAGCCTCACCATGAATTGATTATGTTTGTGTGTGTGTTTGTTTTGGGCCAATTTTAGATACCTGAGTGCACTTTTTTTTTTAAGTTCTAACTTTTGAAGAAGGAAAACAAAGAGACATGCCCGATGTACATGTTGCAATATGAATTATGTTTGCCACCCCTTTCCTCCCTCCCCCACTGCCCCCATTTGAGTACACTGCACAAATTAAATGCTAGGGAGTTTGAATAAAACCAATTTTTCTAACTTGTTGCTCATTTGTTGTAACTCAATAAAGCAGAGACTAAACATTTTTATAACCTTTTCCTCTGCTTCTTGTTCTTTATTGCTGTCTGGCTCCCAGGGGCTCACAGGAGGGTTCCAGCACAACTACCTCTCGTTTCAAATCCACAGGGCCACATTTATCATCTTTGGAGAAGTCTGATATTGCAAGCTGGACTTAAAACCAGGATGGAAATGTTCACCTGGGAATCTTTGTCATAGCACTTTGACACAGAGGGGGAAGTTACAGGCCCTCCGTTCTCTGGAATCTTCACAAGGACCCTGCCGGGAAGAGCCCTGGAGTGGGAATCAGAAACCCTCAGAGTCCCTGCTCACCCCTGGGTGACCTGAGCTAAGTCACTCCTCTCCCCCAGGCTGCTGCTGACTGGTAGCTGGGACACTGCCATTTCTCTGAGAAGGTGGCTTTTACGTGTCTCTGTTAAGGTGAGGTTTAAAGTGTCCCTCACTGTTTGTACTTCACATGTGTCTAGACCAGCAGTTCTCAAAGGTCGCTTAGAGAGCTATGTAAACTGATGCGGTAGATCTGGGAGGGGCTGACAGGCTCTGCTGGTCCTCACACGTCACTTATGAGACCTCTGCTCTCATTTCTTTCTTTCTTTTTTTCTTTTTATTAAATCATAACTGTGTACATTAGTGCAATTAAGGGGTATAATGTGCTGGTTTCATATACAATCTGAAATATTTTCATCAAACTGTTTAACATACCCTTCATGGTGTTTTCTTAGTTACTGTATGAAGACATTTGTATTCTGCATTTAGTAAGTTTCACCTGTACTCTTCTAAGTTGCACCGTAGGTGTGACCCCAACAATTACCCTCCCTCCACCCAACCTCCCCCCTCCCCTCCACTCCCTTGCCCCTTTCCCCATAATAGCTAAGTCATGGAAGAAGCCCAAGTGCCCATCAACCCACAAATGGATTAATAAATTGTGGTACATGTATACCATGGAATATTATGCAGCCTTAAAGAAAGATGGAGACTTTACCTCTTCCATGTTTACATGGATGGAGCTGGAACACATTCTTCTTAGCAAAGTATCTCAAGAATGGAAGAAAAAGTATCCGATGTACTCAGCCCTACTATGAAGCTAATCTATAGCTTTCATATGAAGGCTATAACCCAACTATAGCACAAGAATATGGTCTCATTCATTTCTACAGGATCCTACAAACTTGGCCAGTTTATCTAAACTAAGCATGTGTTCGTTCTGTAGATAAGGGGAAAGGCCTCCCTCCCCCCACTTCCCAGAATACAGGAAATACTGGGGAAAATGAGTGATTCAGAAGAGGCTGGCCTTCTCTAGATGAGCCTCCGTGCCCTGTCCTGTGGGCTCCTGTGGCACCATGCCCGCCACTGTGCGGAGCCCCCACCACACACTCTCATGTCTGTTTGCTCAGCTTATCAGTTCTCTCAAGCTGGGGGCAGAGCCATAGATTCTCCTTAGCTGTGCCTCATCTCTAAAATCCCCCTTAATTCTTACTACTCAGAAAAGTTGAATGTAGATGGCTCCTCAAAAATAAAAATAATTGCAGTGAGCATCTGTCGTCCCAGCTACTTGGGAGGCTGAGGCAAAGGAAACACTTAAACCCAAGAGTTTGAGGTTGCTATGAGCTGTGACGCCATGATACTCTACTGAGGTCGACATAGTGACTCTGTCTCTAAAAAAAAAAAAAAAAAATAGCGTTTTTTAAATTGAGTCCTTACTGTGGGTTAAGCCTTATACTGCATGATTTACAAACGTATTCTTACTTTATCTTTATAACCCCGTGAAACAGGTGCCCCCATTTTGCAGATAAGAAAATTGAGGCTCCTGGCCCCTGTCCAGAATGCAACGGTGACCACTGGAGGGTGGCCTGTTCCCAGAGGTGAAGGCCTCCTAGAACAGGGACCCCATCGGAGCCCAAACTGGACTGAGAGTGCCCGGGGCAAATTCTCATGGCTCCAGCTTGTGTCATCACCCCTCAAGAGCCCCAGGTTTGCCTTATAGCGGAGCGCCAGGAGAGAAAATTTCTTTTGGACACTGG
>CAUYRH010019761.1:0-15933 GCA_963574655.1 Perodicticus potto | reverse complement strand
GAGAGGTACTTTAGTTATGGCAAATTTCTTCAACATGTGGATATCATTAATGTATTTAATTTCTCCATCATAAATGAAACTCAGTTTATCTGGATACAGTATCCTGGGTTGAAAGTTATTTTGTTTTAGGAGATTAAAAGTCGATGAGCATCCTCTTCTAGCTTGAAAGGTTTGAGCAGAGAGATCTTCAGTTATTCTAATATTCTTCCCCTTGTAGGTTATGATTTTCTTCCATCTGGCTGCTTTCAGAATTTTCTCCTTCGTATTAACTTTAGTGAAGTTAATTATGATGTGCCTGGGTGATGTCTTATTTGGGTTGAGTTGTGCTTGGGTTCTGAAACTCTCTGCTATCTGAATTTTGGAGTCTCTTGGCATGTCTGAAAAGTACTCTTTCATAATCTCATGAAGAAGAACCTCTGTGCCTTGTGAAGCCACTTTGTTGCTTTTAGGGATACCTATAAGGCAAATATTGGTTTTCTTAGAATTATCCCAGAGCTCTCTGAGAAAATAATCCATATTTGCCCTTCCTTTCTCTTCCTCTTTGAAAATTTGGGCGCACTCGAAAGCTTTGTCTTCAATGTCAGAAATCCTTTCTTCTGCTTTCTGCATTCTGTTACTGAAGGATTCTACTGTATTTCTCAAATCTTTGAGGGCTAAAAATTCTTGTCTCAATGTGTCAAAATCTTTGCTGATTTTGTCTTTGAATTCCTGGAATTCTTGAGACAACTTTTGAAATGTTTCTTGAATTTCTAATTCCAACTTTTCCTCTATTTTATTGATCTCATTTGCAATCCAAATTCTGAATTCAGTTTCTGACATTTCAGCCATCTGTTTATGAATGGAATCTTCAGTTGTGTCCACCAAATTTTTTCTTGGAGGGGTTGATCTAGCCCTGTTATTCATGTTGCCAGAGATTTTCCGCTGATTCCACCCCATGATTATTTTACACTGTTTGGCTTGATGAGCAATAGGAGAAGTTGGGTTGGGGGCTCCAGAACTAGTGATTGGCCAGTCCTTTGCCCAAAAGCTGGGACTGGTGTCTGTACCTTTTCCCCTAGAGCTTTGCCAAAGACCTCTACTGTGCTATGGCCTGAGAAACGGGGAACCTTCTTGGTGTGGTGGGGCTAAGTGGCTCAGTCTTATTTTCAGCTGGTCTCTGTCTTACCCTAGTAAATCAGTTACTCTGGGTCGAAGGTCCAAATGTGGAGAATTACCAGCAATTAAGTCACCCTGCCCACCACAGTCAACAATTGGAAAAGGAAAATCAAACCTTTCCTCAACCACACACCCAGGGTACCACTTTGGATAGTCCTCAGGTGGTTGGCCTAGTTCAAGAGGTCCAAATCAATTGTCCCCTTCAGCACTTTTTTCAGGTGTGAGAGTTCAAAATGTCTCCCGCAACTGGATAGGGAGGGTCTTCTAGCAGCTTGAGTATGACTCACTTCATTGCTCCATGAGTTCAGAAGGACCCACCAAGCAAATAACAGTCTGGGAAGGTTGATGTCTTCTTCCCCACCTTGTACCTCTGTCACACCCAGTCACTGGTAACCCCGTGTGGCTGTGCCCCAGTTCCCTCCAATGAGCAGTTACTCCAGGGGTTTTATGTCTGCCTGAGTCTCCTCAGCCAGGCTGCCACTCTCTGCCACTATCCGGCAGGGGGAGGTGAGGCCTGACAACCTCTGGTGCTTAATGAGGGCTGGGGTTTTTCACTCAGTTCCAGCCCTGCCCTAGATTGATATTGCTGACAGAACAGAACAACTTCACAGAGTTTGTTTCTGTCCCGGGAATACAGACGCTGTTTGAGTAACTCTGCCCTGTCTGTGCCACTGCCTAGTATCAGCTACAGTTTCTGAGACTTGTGAAACAGTCCGCTGGGTCAGCCCTGCCCTGGGAGTCTGCTGCTTCTGTGCATGTATATTCTAGTCCCCATGCTCCACCCAGGCCAGTACTGCCTCAGGCATACCCTTTACTCACAGGGCCTGTGTTTCCCTTCCGGATCTGTTCAGCCAGTGGCTGCTACCAGAGAAGATGCCCAGCCTCCTCTGGTTGCCCAGAGAGACTGGAAGTGTTCTTTCACTCCCCAGGGATGTCAGCTCTATTGTTCCCACCATGGCTGCTGTTCTGTGCCCCAGGGCACCACCGCTCCTGTGTGGTTCTGTCTCTCCAGACCGTTCTCTCCTCTCTCCTGTGCCAGAGAATTGGCACAGATCAGCAATAGCCCATGCCCTGTCCATACCCCTCGAGAAAATGCCTAAGTATCTGGACTACACAGGGTACAGGCTTCCAGATCTTGGGGTGAAAGTGGAGGGGAGTGTTGGGAGTTCAAAATTGCAGATAGAGAATATGTATATTTTTATGCAGTTTTATGCCTGACAGGAGAGTGCCATGGCACCCTAGTAGAGGAAGGAGGTCCAGTTTGTAGAGGGTCTCTCCCGTGTGATAAAATGGGAGGATATTTGAACTCTGCTCACTTGTTTATATGGAGTATACTGTAAGCCATTCTCATGGGGGAGGGGACTCCCGTCTGTTTGGCAATGGTTTTTGTACCTTTTGTTTGTATACTTGGGATCACAGCTTGTCTCAGCAGTGTTGATGTGTGTTCTTGAACCTTATCTCTTGGCTCAGATCCGAACCATCGGCTTGCTACACTTCTGTCCTTTAACTCTCCTTCTGGTCAGGAGCCTCTGTGCAAAGCTGACTACAGACTGCCATCTTGGCTCTGCCCCCATCACATTTGAATTTAATAATTTATGAAAACTTGTAAGTACCTTGGTAGAAAATTGAATGCTGACAACATGTGAAAATGTAACTTACACGAAAATAAGTTTATAAAGATTGAGTCTCATTTCCTTCCCTTCAAACAAAACAGTGTATACCAATGCGTGTAACATTCACGGGTGATAGTGCAGACAAATATGTGTCTCTAGCAAAACCAAACTTCTTATTTGATCCCAGATTTGAATACCATAGTAAAAAGGGACTCAGGTATTTGAGAGGTAGATAAATTGCAAAAGTTAGTTTTGACCAGTCTTATCCTGCCTCCCCATGTATAAACTTATTCTATTCTTACATGGTAAAAGAAAAGAAGGTTGTTTATGAATATACTAAAATTCAAATTTCTTAACTGTCAGCATAAGTAAATAGCTAAGCAGGCTTGGGTTTCTATGGCATAATATAATAATTTGATATGCACTAACAGAAAGACAATGAATGTTCTAGTTAAAAAGGATCTAAATAAAGAACCAGTTTGTATGTACTTATTTAGTTCAGGAGTCCACAGAAGACCTGCATCTATAAAGGTAGAATTGTAGAGTGATAATTATTTTTAACATTTCATAAAATTTGTATAAACCATGCATTTACTGATGGAAGGATGAACTTTGTTTACTTTTAAAAGTTTGACACCAATTCAGGGCAAAAATAATCCTATAATCTGTGTTCTCAGATTGGTAGTAGAGTAACTTTTTGGAAATATGAAGAATCTGAGTTTTACGTTTAGGATAGAGAACCAAACTCTTAATTATTATGTGGTTCCTGACACTGCCAAACCATTTTTTAAATATAAACTAGGCGGTAAAGCACAATTCATAGAACATTAGACTCAGAATCAGAAGACCAGGCTTCTGGGAATGACCCAGTGAATTATCTATTATAGATTCTTAAAAGTTGTTTTATTTGCTTGAGTTCTTAATTGAATATCATACCAGTAACCCCTAAGGCCTCTTCTAAGTTTAAACTTCAATTATAAAGTTATATTCTTTGTTGCAGAATGTGTATATTATACCTGAGAAAGTCATTAGATAGGAAAGTTATGAACACTGGGACTTTGGGCATATTAAAGGTAAGAGATCTGATTCCTAAGGACTCAGAAATCTCTTTTCTCTCTTTTGTAGGAGTGAACGCTTTTAAGGGAACAAGTGAAAAAATTCCTAATAAAGAGAATTTTTAAGTAAATTTACCTGAATCTTTTAATATTTACACCCTATTGCCCATGAAGACTTTGGGATAGAGTTAACTACAGACTGGGCAGAATTGGAGCAATGCCTTCCTAAGGCTACTTCTTTCAGGAAGTGTTTTAACTCTGGTTTCTCATGGGAAAGTGAAGTGGAAAGGGCAGCTGAAGGCCTCATGCCATTTACATCTGTGTCTTCCAATATTCCTTACAAGATTACCCAGAAAAACAAGAAAGAAACAAAACTACCCCTGAACAACACACTCAACAGATTTTAAGATTGTGGATGGCTTTATTTCAAAATAGCTATAACCAAAAAAGAAATAAAGAAAAATGAAAACAAAAACATCAAACTCTTTCAAATTTTCTTTCTTTCTCCTGCCACTGCCTAAGACAGTGAGGTCAAGCAAGAGCAGTCAGAGGAAAAGCTCAAGGAAGAAAAAAGAAGGAAGCCATAACGTGGCTAAATGGATCCAGAAACAAAGACCAGAAAAGAACAGTTACACCCTAAAATTAATCTTAGTAGATCAGACCAGAGGTAGCAGGGAATTTAAAAGTGCTGGGCAGTCATTTGACATGGCAGCACTCAGGAGCTGCTGGGAAATGAAAAGACCAAAAGTGGGAGACAAGCACCATTTTGCAATTAAGTGACAAGAGGAAAATCAAAACAGGAAATCTTAGAGCTCTGCAAGACACAAGAGAATAGAAAATGAATCGGAGGACATCAACCATAAAAACTAAATAAAAATAAAAGTCACTAAAGATTGGGGACTTTGATACGCTGATAGAAGATTATGCCATTGTAAGCATTTATTAATCTCATAAGGCATTCCAAATGCATAGCATAAACAGAAAAAAGGTGAATAAATATATAAAATTACTGTAACATAACAGGAAATATGTGTTAGCATACTTTAGCTGATAAAGGCCCTTTTTCCTGTAAAAACATACAGCAGGTCTTTCAGTGTTCAGGTTACCACATAAGAAGTTTGGAAATTGCTGTTTCATTGTAGCAACAAATAAAAAGCTGAACAAACTGAAAAAATCAACCCTTCTTAGATCCAGATGAGACGTAAGGTCACTGGGCAAACCACCATCCCCTACCTTGGAGAGACATAAGGCTGGATACAGGGAATCATAATTTAGGAACAGAAACCCATTAACAGAACTCTCTACTTATGCAGTGAAGGGGGAGAAAAACATGAACTGTAATTGATGAATTTCTGGAGGCTCAATGTAGAAACAGAAAGCAGAATAAGCTTATTGATTTTTGTATAGGTAGCAGGTAGGATTTAAAGGATACTATTCCAAACTAACAAACCAGAGAATACAGTGTCAGAAAAGAAAGTAGAAGACAAAGGAAATAGTAAAGATAAAAGTAGAAGTTAATAAGTTAGAATATTGAAAATAGAAGTTTGTGTGTGTGTATGTGTGTGTTTGCACAGGAGCGTGTCGGAGGCAAGTTTCTGGGAGCTGGTTTAGTGAGAAACGGACATTGTCTCCTTTCAAACTTCAGAAAATACTATGGAAAACACAGGTATCACTAGTATGGAACAATGGTTTTGTGTTTGTGTGTATGTATAAATACATACACACACTTACATACATTTTTTCTCTACAATTCATTGCTCACAACGTAAAATTGAGAACATACGTGATTTTCATTACACGAATTGGGATTACTTATACTGACAGCAAGTGGAACTAACACCGTGCAAAGGCCAAGCACAGATGTGTTTATCTCTGCAGTAGCGATAATACAGTTAAGAAAATACATAATGTGTAATATATGGGCTAACCACAATGCTGGCGGCAATAGGAAAAGAAAAGACATTACTCTCGAGCAAATGGGAGATATAATCAATGCTGAGTTTCTTCAGGTATATTTGGGCTTTAGAATTATATTCTTATAGTTTTCTTAACACCTACTATTACTAAAATTCTTCTATGGGGAATACACTTCGATACGGTGAGTCTACAACCCTTACTTTAGGAGTTATTCCCCTTTCCATAAAGCACTTTCATAAAATCTTTTATAATCAAACCATTGCATCTTAGCAGAACAAATACTGTATTTTAATCGGATGAGTTGACAAAGGTGAGTTATTATCTTCCAGAATATTTTCACAACCCAAGGCTGGGGACAGTTGCTCTCAGGGCTGAGATTTTATCTTACATATCAAGAGTTCTGCATATTCCATACTTTCAAAAGACTATAAAATAAATATAGCAGTGAGTGAACACCTTTATCTTTTTAACACTTTCCATGTAGATACAGTTATTCCTGCTTTAGACATATTACAGGTTGTCAATTTCCTGTGATGTTTACATCTCCATGAAATTTTAATCCCCGTGAACAAAGGAATATGCTAGGTCTACAGCACTAGACTTAAATTATTTTTTCCTAGTCAGAAAAATAGTGTGATTATTTTATAAACTTTTCTCATTTCAAAGAAATTTATCCTGTGTCTTTGATGCTCACCATGAATTGTAGCCATGCTCCATTCTAATAGATTCTATTATGTCAGAAGATTGAAAGGATGCCAATTTCCTGAACAATTTATCAGAAAATATTTAGCAATTCTGTTTAGGGAAAACTTATAAAAATATAACTTACAAAAGATTTATCACCTTATTTGCATTTTAGCATGTTTCCAGGAATAATAACCTAGTTCCTCCTTGCCTCCTTTTGACAACATTAAGTTTAGTATTAAATATTAGCCCTTCTCCCCATAAAAAGACATGGATATTATTTATTTAGGTTGCATCTGTTATAAAATTATTTATAGAGATTTCATATTTGTATGCAATGCCTATGTAAGGATCATACTTCTTTATTTGATTTATCTTTCCTTATAAATTTTATTTAGTTGTCTGTCATCTATCACTCTTGCCCCCCCCAATAAAAGGACACTTTCCTGAGTAAGAGAGGAAGAGTTGAGCTTTCTTTTAACATCTCTCTCTTTGTTTCCCAAGCAAAAGTTACCTCAGTAATGTGATGGATCAAATCCTAGAATCTTGACTAGGCCATGCACTCTCACATGTTTGAAGACCATTCCCCACTATAATAGTTAACTTTATGTGTCAATCAGATGAGGCCATAGTGCCCAGTTGTTTAGTCAAACAGCAGTCTAGATATTGTTGTGAAATATTTTTTAGGTTTGATTAACATTTAAATTAGCAGGCTTAGAGTAAAGCAGACTACCCTTGATAATGTGAATGAGTCTCAATCAGTTGATGATCAATAAGAGCAAAGACAAATTTACAGAAGACTGTAATATCAAGACTCAAAACTGTTACATCAACCCACACCTGAATCTTTGTCTGCCAAACTATTCTATGGATTTCAGAGTTGTCAGCTCATATAAAGCCTTAAAATCTCTTCAATTCCTTAAAATATCTTCTCTCTCTGACTCTCTTCTCTTTCTCACCACAAATACACACTATCTCTCACACACACACACAGATCTATATGTACAATAATCTATCTATCTATCTATCTATCTATCTATCTATCTATCTATCTATCTATCTATCTATCTACCTACCTACCTACCTATCTATCTACATGTATCTTTCCTATGGTGCTGTGGATAACTCTGAAACATACACCTATTTTATTCTTCATTTATCTGACTGAAATTTACTGTGTAGGGCGAGCCCTTGCATTTATATTCTTTCTACCTAATCATGCTCCTTCTTCTCATTTGTGTTGCCTACCAATAAAGATCTGGATTTTCCCTTGAGGGACTCCCAGGTTATGAGTTCAGAGAGTCACACATTGAGTCTTATAATGTGCTTGGATAAAATAAAGTGATTCTCTTCCCCATGGATATTTGGATAAAGCCAAATATCATCGAGCAGACCTCTACATCCTACCCGATCTGGAAATATTTCCTAATCCTTAAATTTTAGGGGAATTGAGAGAGGTCAGGTCTATGGTCTGTGGTCTGTGTTGTCTGAAACTATCTAAATCTGTTTCTAACACAAGAGGGTATCTCTCCAAGCAGAAGATATGGAAAAGAGCTGCACAAAATCTTATCTGCTGAATTCTCACATTTGCTCACAACTACCTTGTGCTTCTTTTATTATATTGCTTAATATCATTAAATTTGCACCTCAACCCTGTTCAGTAAACACTGTTCTGAGAACACCTGAGATAACATAGCCTCTGAATGTCAGAGCGCCAGCTCCTATGACGGAACATCTCCCCTTGCACCTGTCCTTCTTTGTTGGTCTATTGGCCAAAGTAATAGGAGTCCCACAGACTCACATTAGGAACAAAGACTGTAAAGAACCTAAATCTCTGTAGGTGTTTGTATTCTATTCTTCTAAACAAACAAGGGAGACTGATATTCATGGGATCTATGTTCTTTTTTCAAAATTATAGGATTACATTGAGATTCAGCTGTCTTATTGAGGACCACTCATCTCAGACCTCTTTACAACAAAGCATTGCCATGTAAATGAATTCACATCTGGTCTGACAAAATTTGGATGTCTTCCCATAATTTTCTCTGTCTTCTAACTGGATAGGTGACCAGAACTTAGCCACTCATAAAGCCTTTTTTACCCATAGCAGAACTATTGTTACATTCTGTCTCTGAATCATGGCAAAAGGGGGCTTCCTGTTTGCCAAGAACACCTGCCTTGAACTGCATAAATAAGAAATAGACCTCTTTATTTCTTAAGCTGTTGACTTATTGTTGGGTTTCTTGTTACCAAGGAACACCTTTGTCCGCCCCAATCAGAGTACATTCTGTTGGTAGTTTTGGTTAATTTAATGAACACACAACATTTTACTATGTATAAATAAAGCATCCCATTAATAAATTTGTTTCATTGATGGACTTATCCTGATGATTAAATTGGTACCTTTATGCATGACTAAAATTAACTGTCAAAAGAATAAATTGAGAGAAAAATGATTACATTCAGTTAGTTGGTGGTCAATGTGTAAAAAATGTTAACAGCGATTTTTAACTGATTTTTCCTTCCAACTCTATTTAAAATTAATATGTGGACTTAACACCAGATCAGATGTTTACTCACTGCACAGGATCAGGACTACTTTTATTTCTCTATTGCCCTTCATTGTAGCTATGTCTTAAGTTTATCTTAAGTATATTTGCAAGAAAATTAAGAAAAAAATTAAGAGAAATATCTCCACCATTTTCTTGTTTGTTTAATTCATATTATTGACTCAACTTTTCTAATGGAATTTAACATGGTAGATCTTTTTTATTACTGAACAGGTTGGTGAAGTTTTGATGAAAACTGGGTAACAAGATAGATGAATTTTCATAAGGATTTATTGTTTCCTATAACTATGACATGGTTATTTTTATAAAAGTTATTATGGAAAGATATCTTTCCAAACTTAATATTTTTTTTCCTCTCATAATGGTTTAATTTTGTGTCTCAAGAATATACTTACATTTGTTTTCATGATCTTAGAACAGGTGGGACATATTAGGAAATGTCAAATTCCATCAGCCTGGCCAAATATAGACAATCCATGTGGTAATTTTCCAAATAATGGGAATGAAAAAAATAGCAAAGGTAGTAGTGAGTAATTTCAGTCTTCATCTCCCATTATACACCAGAAGATATAAATTTGTATCTTCTACTTTTCGCTTTTCATAGTCCCTAAACTCTTATCTGTAAGATAGAATTTGTGAAAACATCCAACTCATTGCACTTGGATAAAAAGATAAAAAATCTTCAACATTGCTTCCAATGAGCATGATTTGGCCCATTTTCCATGACTTCCAGCTGTGGTTCTACACATTATCATTATTCCTAAGCCGTAGTAGCCTTTGTGTTGTCAGTTTTGTTTAGAGCCCTGAGCACTTTGCTCCTCTAAGGACTTTTACATACTATATCCTTGGCAGGAATACCATTTCTCTACTCCACACTATACTTGAAGCTAAGTGGCACTTGCTCAAAAAAGGCATTTCCCAACCTTCTTATAAGGTGCTCTGTTGTCATTGAGCATGTGTCATTATTGTAGTTTATTTTTGTAGCTGATACTAGTTTAATACTTGTCAACTTCCTGTAGTGAATACCTATCAGTTTTCTCAGTATTCCTTCCCATTTTCTACTAGCAGAAATACCTTCTAGAGACTTATTCCCCTGCTCCACCTATGTCATCTCTTCCAAAGATGTCTTTTCTATTATACAATTAAAATCCTTTCCCAGCTACAATTGTCCAGTATATTGCTGGTCACAGTTCATTGAAATGGGGGCCAATCAGAAAATGTTTTTCCATAGAATTTTTAAAAACTGTAATTATCATGGTCAATCTTTCCTCAAATAGAAATTTGGTGCGCTTAGAAATCTTGAACCCACAATTTGGTGAAATAATAAATGTGTACAATGGAAGAAAACAAGGCTAACATGTAGAAAGCAGTAGAGATTAGAAGGGGATTGAGAGCACCAGCAGTGTTTGAGACCCTGGGTCTAATGCTTGCAGAAGCTGGCTTGCAACACTGACCTGACACATGGACTGATTTTATGATTTACTACAGTGTCTACTTAGTTTAAGTTGGTTTTCTCTTACTGATAATCAAGATTGCTATTTGTATGTCTTGGGAGACGTATGTTTGACAAAGTCACCATTTGTTTGTCTGAACCTGCCCAACATTTCTTTTTTGTAGGAACAGACATCTTTTCATGATTTTATGAAGGAGTTTCTAACTGCTGATATGAAACTACAAAGGTAGTTTGTACACTAATAATATACTAATAATACACTAATGTTTTTATTTCTTAATTTCTCTCTAGACCAGCGGTTCTCAACCTGTGGGTCGGGGCCCCTTTGTAAAAATGAAAATACATCCTACATACCAGATATCTACATTAAGATTCATAACAGTAACAAAATTACAGTTATGAAGTAGCAACGAAAATAATTTTATGGTCACCACAACATGAGGAACTGTATTAAAGGGTCACAACATTAGGAGGTGGAAAGATTGAGAACAACTGCTCTAGACCTTGAATGTTTGTAGGAGGGGTTTTGAGGGTTTCTTTAGGTTGGAATCTGGAAGATATCCAGACTGCATAGATATCTCAAGTAAAGCCAACCATTCTAGATTTCTTTCCCTACTATTTATCTTCTGTCCTTCTAAAATATAAACTCTTATTTAACTAATATCTTGAAAGAAAGTCTTCTTAATAAAGTGTCTCTTTCTGATTTGTAGCATTTAAGATTTCCTGAGTTCTATCATCTTCGGTATGGGTGACCTAAGAACCCAAATATTTTGACATATCCTGTTAATGAGGCTCTAGGGATCCAACTGAGTAATGTAAAAATGTAGGTTCCCTTTGTCTCTTAAAACTTCCACCCTGGTACCACTCTCTTGTCACTTCACCATACGCTTAGACTATTTCAGGGAGTAAAGTCAAGTTGGAACAACATTTCCTACTGTTTCGCCATGATTGCTTGTGCACAGATGCAGGCAGATCAATGCCAGGAAAAACTGAGAGGAAAACACTCTCATGACCATAGACACCATAACACAGTCTTAAAATGTTCTCCTAAGGCATTGAAGAGGGTAGAAAGAACCCTCTTACATTGCCTATACCACCTCTCCCCCATCTCCTGGCAGTGTAATGCCAGCAAGCCAAGTAGAGAGAAAAATCTGTGTGTCCAGAAAGGGGCATTGAAATGATTGTGAGTCTTTGAGGGCCACTGTGTCACAGAGGGACAGAACACAAGGCAGAATTCTTTTGGCACCCATAGAGGGATTGTTCAGGCCAACTCAGCCAGAGGGAAATCTTCTGTCCTAAAACATAAGCCTGGCTAGGGCCACCACTGGAGGACAAAAAGCAGCCTGGTGCTTGGAATAAATCCATAATGCAGCCTACTCAGAGTCATGGAGTTGGGGATGCATGTGATCCTGTGAGACACCAGTGGCAGTGGCTAACCCAGTAACTGTGTCACCACTTCTCCAACTCCAAGCATTGGCCCTCAGGGAGAGTTCTCTTCCACATGGGGAAAGAAACAAGAAAAGGTCAGTGGATTTTGTCTTTCAGTTGAGTATGAGATCAGCCACAGCAAAATAAAGTAACAAGCAGACACCTGAGTCTCCTGATTCTAGGCCTTACTCTTGGATAACATTGCTAGACCCACCACGGGACAGAAGAAAACATGCAGCCCTAAAGGGAAGGATGCAGTCCTATCAGAATCTTCTACCCTTTGACTAAAGAGCCCTTGGGTTTCTAATAAACATCAGAGGCAGCCATACAACAGTCCCCACGGGCAGTGGGTGAGGATAGCTGGCTTCTGGTGTGACCTGGCAGCATCACACCTATGGTGGCCATGAGGAATTGGCCACATCAGTTCTCTGGCAACTCTAGCAGACCAGCACAGAGAGTGAGTGAAGAGATTTGAGAGACTTTGCCTGATAGTCCAGGGAATCCTCCTACATCTTACCCAAATTCACCAAGGGAGTACCACCAGGAGTCTGCAAGAGTCATTGCATTACTGGACTTAGAGCATCCCCAGTTCTATTATGCTGCAATTATGAAAGACTTAGATCACAACACTCAATTATTCTTGAATATCCGGAAAGCCCTTTCAGAAAAGATACATTCAATGGAGCCTAGACAGTGAAGATTAAAATAAATAATAATTCTTCAATGCCCAGTCATCAAAGAACATCCACAAGCAATAAGAACAGTTTATCTATCCTTTGCTCAAAAAGATTTTTTGAGATTATCTATCCTTTGCTCAAAACCACTTTTATAGTTAGCACTCTGCTGCACAGGGGAAAAGACCACGTGTACAGCTCAGGACTTTACACTTTTGGGTATTAATATGTCTGGGAACAGTTTAAAAGACTGATCTGGTTTCATAAAAGTGAAAGGTATTCAAGGTATATGGAGTTACCAAAAGATACAGAGTCACTTTCACCTTTGTGAAACAGGGCACACAAATCCAGTGTACTGGGAGTCTTTTAATTTGATTTAATTTTTTTTTGAGACAGAGTCTCGAGCTGTTGCCCTTGGTAGAGTGCAGCAGTATCATAGCTCACAGCAACCTCCAATTCGGGCTCAAGTGATTCTCTTGACTTAGTTTTTCTATTTTTTTTTTTTTTTGTAGAGACAGAGTCTCACTTTATTGCCCTCAGTAGAGTTCTGTGGCCTCACACAGCTCACAGCAACCTCCAATTCCTGGGCTTAGGCGCTTCTCTTGCCTCAGCCTCTTGAGTAGCTGGGACAGGAGCCTGCCACAACGCTCGGCTAGTTTTTCTATTTTTAGTAGAGATGGGGTCTCGCTCTTACTCAGGCTGGTCTTGAACCCTGTGAGCTCAAGCAATCCACCTGTCTCAGTCTCCCAGAGTGCTAGGATTACAGGTGTGAGCCACCACACCTGGCCTCTTTTAGTTTTATTTTAATAGATTTGGGGGTTACAGGTTGAATTCTACTACATGTGTACAGGCAGTCCCCAGTTTAAAAAGAAGATAGGTTCTGTGGGTTTGTTCTTAAGTTGAATTTGTATGTAAATTGGAACAGGTGCATTTACCAATTATGTTCATCAGTGAGAGTTCTATGTCAGTCAGATGTTTGTAACTCAGGGATTGTCTAGGTATTGTATAGTGGGGAGTCTGGGCTTTAGGTGGTCTATTTTAGGTACGGCATTTCATTTAAGAGAATGGATAGTTGCCTCATGATGCTGATATGAGTAACAGAACCCTACCTCTGGAATGATGTCATGTGTGCCTTGTTCTTTCAGAGAAGATGGTGGTGAGAGCATCAAACAAGCAGTGTAGGAACTGTAAGTTTATAGAACAAGTGGAGGGAATAGTTTTGTGCCTACTTGCAAATAAAGGTGTTTTTACTTTGTTTTATTTTCAAATAGACATTTTTTTATGAGACTGAGTCACAGACTGGTTCTCAAGGCAATGCTGATGTAAGTTTGTGCAGAGCTAACCTTCGCAACTTTCATGTATTTCATGGCTCTTACTGTCTTCAAAAAGAATCCAAGTTTAGACACAATCAAATTGGCTTAAGTAAGTTTCCAACACTTAGGAATGATAACTTTTAGTAGGTTTTCTAAACACTTTGGTTGTCCGAGAGAAGAGAGAGAGGTTGAGTTTTGCAGTTACTTAATTCAGAGATTGAAGGCAGTCTCCCAAAGGCATGTACCACAACGGTGCACACAGAGATAATGATAAAAGAGTTATTATCTTTCTTTAGCAAATATGCAGAGTTGAAAATGGAAAATCTAAGAGAAATGACTAAGGAAAAAATAAATGTTCTTAAACAAGAATATGGATTTGAGTAGATAGCAGTAATGTGTTTTCAAAGCACTTTTGAGAAGCTCCTTTTTTGTAGGAAGAATATCAACAACTGAGAAAGTGGCATTAAATAAATAATACTGCCAAAAGCACATCAGGAGCTTAGATGCAGTGTGAGCACAGAGTTGCAGAGCTGAATTAATGAGGACATCTTGTATTAAATCATTTTACAACCTGGACGCTATATGTCATTGAAATGCAACTTAATATACGTTTTATATGCTATAAAATGGTCACCTTCAGATACAATGTATTACGATATGAATATATATATATGTATTACAATATGAATATATATATATATATATATATATATATATATATATGCATGTGGATGTGTTTGTTTTTGTAAGTTTAATTCTAAATGGGGATGCAAGCTGTCGGAAAGATGCACCCTTAGATATTGGGCAGGGAAGGCAGGACAATTATAGTTCTTCTACAAGTGTCACCTGGCAAAATTCCTACTAATGGAGGAGGCCAGAGGGCTCCTTTTGTGGAATATGGAAACACTTTAACCCACTCCTTCTCTCCCCATCCATCTGAACACTGTTGCTAGACTAATCTTAAATTTTCAAATTTATCATATTTCTCTCTAATTTATAACCCCTCAACAGTTGTCTGTTTCTCATAGATGAAATACAAACACCTACACTTGGCAGTTCATACCTTGCAGGATATAGCCTGTAGAAATCTTCCTGTCTGAATAATCTGGACATTTTGATATTTGTTATATATACCTTAGGGTTGCTTGGGTGTGCTTTCCTCAAGTGAAAAACTCTCTGCTTTGCAAAATTTAATTCTGAAAAATATTATAGGTTTTGTGTTTGTTATAAAGGATGGGGTAGGGTGTGACCCTATGCTCCCAGTTTCTCGAAGTAGTTCTTTTTTTTTTTTTTTTTGTATTTGTAGGGTTTTTATTCAATATTATCAGTTCTCTGATGTTGAGTTAAGATGTTAAAACGTCTGTGACACACTCTTCACCTTAGTAGTGTAGGTTTTTAATAAAAATTTTCTGGTGTTTACAAAAGTGAAAATGAGATGTAAAGATTTTTCCACATTTATAGGGTTTGTCTGTAGGATGAACTCTTTCATAAACACTATATAAAGGCTTTGCCAGAGTCTTCACATTTGTAGGGTTTCTCTCCAGTATGAATTTGCTGATGTACTCTAAGTTTTGAACTACTAGAAAAGGCTTTGCCACATTCCTCACATTTGTAGGGTTTCTCTCCAGTATGAGTTTGCTGATGTTCTCTAAGGGCATTGCCACGTTTAAAGGCCTTGCCACATTCTTCACATTTGTAGGGTTTCTCTCCACTATGAATTCGCTGATGTAGTCTAAGTGTTGAACTAGTACAAAAGGATTTGCCACATTTCTCACACTTATATGGTTTATTTCCAGTATGAATTCTCTGATGGTTTCTAAGGGCGTAGCCACGGTTAAAGGCCTTGCCACATTCTTCACATTTGTAGGGTTTCTCTCCAGTATGAATTCTATGATGTATTCTAAATGTGCAGCTACGATTAAAGGCTTTCCCACATTCTTCACATTTGCAGGGTTTCTCTCCAGTATGAATTCCATGATGTATCCTAAGGTATGAACTACGATTAAAGGATTTCCCACATTCTTCATATTTGTAGGATTCCTTTTCTGTATGAATTCTCTTATGTATCATT
>CAUYRH010019760.1:0-46115 GCA_963574655.1 Perodicticus potto | reverse complement strand
GGAAAAAAAATAAGAAGTTTTTTTATAACTGAGCCTCAGAGTCAAAGCATTCTATAATAGACATACTCTTATTTGACAATGTGAATGCTACTTTCTTTGCATTATTATTATTAATATTACTTAATATTTCAATGCGGTAATTGTCTTATTTCTTTTCTGAATGTATTTATCTTTGTTCATTCTTTACAAAGTTTTTGTTTCTAGTCCTTATCTTAAACATTGTTATTGTGATTAAATTTTAAGCCTTTTTAATTCTGTGAAGGCAAAAAGTGGAAACCTAATAAACACATGTATATATAAAAATAAAAAAAATGAGAATCAGGGCTTGGCACTTGTGGCTCAGTGACTAGGGTGCCAGCCACATACAGCAAAGATGGTGGGTTCAAACCTGGCCTAGGCCTGCCAAATGACAATGACAACCTGTGGTCCCAGTTACTTGAGAGGCTGAGGCAAGAGAATCACTTGGGCCCAAGAGTTTAAGGTTGCTGTGAGCTGTGACACTACAGCACTCTAGTGAGGGCGACATAGTGAGACTCTGTCTCAAAAAAAAAAAAAAGAGAATTAGAATGACACTGGAGTTCTTATCATCAGCACTGGATAACATAAAACAAAGCATCAATACTTATAATTCTGTTTAAAGTATTTATTTACTTAAGGATAATTATATTTAACCTGAAATTGTGTACCTTGCTAAAGTATGACTCAAGTATTTGGGTAAAATAAAGCCATTTCCAGAAATGAAGGAAGTCGGAAAATGTACCTACCGTATATCCTTTCTTAGAAAGTTATCAAGTTAGAGATGTTCTTTAGCAAAATAAAGTGCAGAAATCAAGAAGGAATAAATTATGTGATTCTGGACCATGAATTTAGTCCAAGAAAGCAGAACATAGAAGACCCAAAAAGATGGTTGTGCATAGATTTAGAAAATAGTCTGAAAACAGCATGTTGGAGTGCTCAAGGAGAGAGGTCTTAAAAAGAGGCAGAAGACTTTTTTTTTTTTTATGAGATCACAGAATTTATTATTCCTGTTTTACAGATGACAAGACTGAGACTCAGGGAGGTGAAATAAGTTATCCAAGAGGGCATTGTGAGCACATGATGGAGGTGATGAGGCTATGAACTCCACCTGACCCTAATGCTCATTTCTTTTCACACCTTGATGGAGCGTCTCCTCATGAGGACATGTTGGGGAAGCTGCAGATACTGAACTGATCGCTGTGTGACCTCAACAAACTTCTTCACCTCTATGATTCTTTATTTGCTCTATTATTAAGAAAGGAAAAGAAAACTCCATAGAAAACTTAGCTCAGTGCCTGTCATGTAGGTAACACCCAGAAATTATAACTATAATTGTCATTAAAGTGGCTTCTATATGACTACTAAAGTGTTAGATATCCGAGAGGATTCGGCATCCAAAGATAAACAATCCTTGTGCCAATTAAAAACTCTCCTTAGTGAAATGTGCCAATCTCCATCACTGTCTCCGGTGAGCTATAGAAGCTTCCTTCAATGTCACTTATACTACAAGAAAAAAGGGAAGGTGAAATCCAACCTAACCCAACCCCTTTCCAAGTGATTCCAGATTCAGAATGAATGAATTTTGAATAAATGAAGACACTGGTCCACATTTATTTGAAAGAACAATAACAAAATGCATAATTGGAGATGGGGGCTCCCAACCTTCCTACAGAAATCCTGGAGCAGCCACTTGGCGGAAAAGAGGCAGAAGACTTAATAGATTACTTATCATGATTGATAATCTAGAGAAAAGGGGGGAAAATTAAGACATAATTCTAGGTAAGAACAAAACTGAGAATATAAAAATGGCAGTTGGTAATTGCAGAAAAAGACAAAAACAATAAAGGAAATATAACCAGAGTCTATGATGTTATTCTGCAATGAACAATTTACATAGTCAAAATTAAAAATTATATTGATTTCCCACTTTTAGAAACAATCTATAGTCAAACCTCAGAAGACTTAACTACGGTTATAAAAAACAACACAATCTAGTCTAAAAGCAAAAGTGCATATGAAAGAAACTGGGAGCTCAAAGTACATGAGGGTATATGAAAAGCTGAAGGGCTGTTAATATTTTCATCTCATAATCGGGAAGTTAAGAGATATTGTTTACACTTAAAGACTTGGAAAATACTTATGTAATTAAGTAGTATTACTTAAAGGTGTAAAGTGCAAGGGTGAGATGTAGAAGAATAAAAAGCAGGCTCTTAGGGGTGAGGAATGAGGAATGAATAGAAAGTTTGGCATATCTCCTTGACAGAGTAACATACAATCTAACTCTGTCTACCTGGGTAGAGCACCATGGGATCATAGCTCATAGCAAGTTCAAACTCTTAGACCCAAGTATTCCTCTTGCCTCAGCCTCCCAAGTAGCTGGGAGTACAGGCACCCGCCACCACACCCGGCTAATTTTTCTATTTTATTAGAGAGGGGGTCTTGCTCTTGTTCAGGTCAGTCTGAAACTCCTGAGGTCAAGGGATCCTCCTATTTCAGCCTCCCAGAGTGCCAGGATTACACACGTGACCCACTATGCCAGGCCAAAAAGATATCATTTAGATACAGAAAAATGTTTGAGATTTTAATTTTTAATTTTTATATTTTTTATTTATTTTTATTTTTTTAAGGAATAATCCCCCTATCCAAATAAAAAAAAATTTTTTTTAAGGAATAATTTTTTTTTTTTTAAACAAGCAAGACACCATGTCTAGTTGGAACACTCACTTTATTTTTGACTGATTGAAATTTATTGGTGCTTAAGGTGCTGAAATACTGAAGTGCTAGTTTAATTTTTAATTTTTAGTGGAACAAAGTAGATTATAAAATTTTAGTTATAAAAGTTATTTATTATTTCAGGATGATAAACTTATGGAGAATTTTTCTATACTTCATTCATTTAACAGATTTTCTATATTTCATTAGTTTAAGAGCTTACTAGGTGTCTACCATGTTGTGGGCAAAAGAATAGATATGGCGACTTACAAAGACAGTCAAGACCCCACCAAACAGTTAGCGGCCCAATAAGGGAGATATATACTGTACTAGTATTTATAACAAAATGTGAGTTTTATGATGAAGAATATTCATGATGTTATGAAAATAAAAAGCACAGTTCCTAAACCTAATCCAGGAATCTGGGGAATCTGGGAAAGTTTTCTTCAACAAATTACTTTGTAATTAATTAATTAATGTAAATTGAGAAATAAAAATTATATGTTATTTATGGTGTACAACATGTTTTGATACATATGTACAATGTGGAATGGCTAAATGAAGCTAATTAACATATTCATTACCTAGCATACCATTTCTTTGTGGTGACAAAGAAATTTACTCTTTTTTTTTTTGAGACAGAGTCTTACTATGTCTCCTTGGGTAGAGTGCCATGGTGTCATAGCTCACAGGAACCTCAAGGTCTTGGACTTAAGTGCTTCTTTTGTCTCAGCCTCCCAAGTAGCTGGGACTACAGGCTCCTGCCACAATGCCCAGCTATTTTTTTTTTCTTTCTTTTTTTTTTTTTTTTTTTTGAGACAGAGCCTCAAGCTGTCACCCTGGAGAGAGTGCTGTAGCATCACAGCTCACAGCAACCTCCAACTCCTGGGCTCAAGTGAGTCTCCTGCCTCTGCCCCCCAAGTAGCTGGGACTACAGGTACCCGCCACAATGCCCAGTCATTTTTTGGCTGCAGCTGTCATTGTTGTTTGGCAGGCCCGGGCTGGATTCGAACCCGCCAGCTTAGGTGTACGTGGCTGGCGCCTTAGTCTGTTGAGCCACAGGCGCCGAGCCTCCCACCTATTTTTTGCTTGCAGTTGTCATTGTTGTTTGGCTGGCACCGAACCCACTGAGCTACAAGTGATAAGCCAAAATTTATGTTCTTAATTAATTACTTTTAAGTTTTATAATAAGATTTTTTTTTTAAAGCAGACATTCACTCCTAAGCAAAGCTGTTATTTCAATTATATAAAATGTATGAGCTCGGGAAAAATACTCAAGGGAAACAACAAAAAAAATGACCGTCATTATCTTTAGTTTCTGGTAATCTGGGTAATTTTGTGTTTTTTTTTCTACTTTTCTAATTTTTCTAAGTTTTCTACAATGAGAGTGTTGGGCTTTGTTAATGAGAAAAGACTAATGAGAGTTACTGTTACAGTTAACAATGAGATATTTTGCTGTTTGAGAGTCTGTCCCTAGCCCACCTGTGGAAGCAGAAGGCAGCTTCTGGTCTATCTAAAAGACAGTTGCAAACAATTACCAAACACGTGTCCATCCTAGGCATTTTCGATGGCTGTCATTGGAGATGGTAGATTCATTTCAACAAATGTTTTAGTCAGCAAACCTGGGGACTATGTGTTTGCCATGAGCTTTGCCAATAGAAGTGAAGGCACAAGAAGATAGATGCAGGTGACTGAAATATGCCAAGGGGTTCTTTATTATTTCTGGTATTTCTTTATTCATTAGACTGTTACGCCATGTCTACTTAAATTTATCTATACCCTACATTGTGTTGTTATTTAAAAAATATGATTTCAGACATGAAGTTATCCCTGTTTTTGTGCCCCCGTTTCTTCCCCCCCCTCAGATTAATACGAGGACACAAACCATTAGGTTATATAGTTTACACACGTAAGGTTAGAGTCCAAGTTGTAGCCTTGTCCTTCACCTGGGGAATGTGACGTATATCCATGCATTGTACCTGTTGGGTGGGGACCAAGGGAATCGCCTTCCCCCTTCTCCAATTTATTTGAGTTTTTCTCTCCTGTGGGTCTATGATTATTAATATCCAGTTTCAAATTGGTATTGAGCACATGTGATGTTTGTTTTTCCATTCTTGTGATACTTAGGAGAATGTTCTCCAAATCCATCCAGGTTGTTACAAATGATGAAAAATCTCCATTTTTATGTGTATTACATGATACATGTACAACACAGTTTATTAGTCTATTCATGTGTTGTTGGGCACTTGGGTGCCCGTCTCTTGGGTTTCCACATCTCTGCAGTTGTGAACTGAGCTGCTATGAATATTTGGGTGCAAAAGTTCTTGTGGCAAAATGTCTTTTCTTCCATTTGGGTAAGTGCCTAGTGGTGGGACTTTAGGGTCAAATGGTAGGTCTACTTCAATTCTTTGAGGAGTCTTCATACTTCTTTCCATAGAGGCTGTACTAGTTTGCAGTCCCACCAGCAGCACACGAGTCTTCCCTTCCCTCCACACCCACACCAGCAACTGTTGCTTGGGGACCTTGTGATATGGTGTGCCCATGTCTCTTGGATTATATGTTTCTAAGTTCTAAAAGCATTGAACGTGGTTCTCTAATGACTTCTCTCAAGGAGTTACTCCCACATGTAAGATCAGATCTGTCAGTGGTGATTTTTATGGATCGGGTATGCAGTTTACTTACTGCACATATAAGTTCTTTGCAGTATGTTATTTCTGCAATCACAGGTTATATCACAATTTCAAGAACCCCTCTTACTCTCTATACTTACCAAAAGATTACTTTTTTCAAAGGTCACCTAAGGTAGAATAATCAAATTAATGCATTTTAAGTTGGTAATACATATAAAACTGTTATGTAATAATCACAAAATTCAACCGAAAGGTAAATTGCAGTGTGTGCACACAGATACTTAAAACCAGGTGTCAGGGACATCAGCATGCAGAGAGAATCTCTGTGTTCTCAGGCCTGGGAGATTTACCAGTCTAAGGAAAGTCTAAGAAAAGTCACCCCAAGATTGGTGTGTGAATATGTGGCTTTATCGAAATTCATCTTCTCACCTCAATTTGTTCATGTGCTGGAAAAGAAAACTCAAAGGGTATTGCTACACTATGCAAATAATATGGACTGGTAATTAAAAGAACCGGGTTCTAATTCTGACTTCACCACTAACTAGCTAGGGGGTGACTAGGTAAGTCACTTAACCTCTCTGGTTCTTATTTAAAACAAGTGATTGTTTCAAGTCATTTCTAACGTGAGCATTAGGTGATTTAATGAGATCTACCTTCTGATAAATTGTGGTGAGAAGGGGTTGCCCTGAACAGCCCTTCTTCCTCTGGCATTAAGGAGCCACTTTGGCCCCACCAGTGACCTACTCCAGGAGAACCTCACAGCAAGGACTCCACAGCAATGAGAAGCTACACTCAATTAACACCCTTAGCTGGCCCAACAGTAGAGAACTGAAAGGGTATTTGGTTAGGCAGAGCCCAAAGCTTGTGTGTCTCCTCTAGAAAAACCACCTAGGCCTCCCCAGCTAGCCTCAAGGTCATATATCTTTCCTAGTTCCTCTTCTGTGTCCATTTATTGCAAATTTCTACTTCTAAGTCAACTTTTCGCCTCCAGATTGACATCCAAGCTGAAATCTGCTAACAGAGACAGAGAAAGGGTCATAAAGGAAAGTAAATAAAAATATTGAGATCCATTTCAACTTTAAAAAAAGAGTACAAAATAAAAACTAAAGCCCTATATGCTACCCTACCGCTGTAAACACAGCTTTCCTTCAGAAGCTCAACCATTTTCCACTATCATGATCTTCTATTAAGAACTCATATCTTTCCCAGGGGTCACATTTCTTTTTCTGTTCTCTATGTCAAAAGTACATAACGTAGTGCCGTGATCCGACTATGGGCTGGCTTTTCTGGAAACTGTCAGCATTTCTCTCTCTGCCTTCCTTTTGTTTCTAAGAGCAGTTGTGGATTGGTAGAGACCCAAAATCGGAATTGAAATATGCATGGTATCATTTGTCATTTTACCTACAAAAGAAGCAGCAGAGGTAACCAGAAATAAGGAATGGGAAATTTCTGATAAACAACTCTGATGGTTATCTGGGAGCTGAATTGAATCACAGATACTAGAGTTTGGAAATGTATTTTGAATTGCAGAATTAGAGGCAACGGCCTCCCACCTATATGATGGTGTCAAATTAGTTCGAAATTTGGGTGTGGTTTTATAGGCTTAGCATTTCATTCTGTGAGGGTGCCTAGAGTATTTATTTATTTATCGGGCTCACCTGGAGCACATCTGAATTTGGGGATAGAAATGATAAAAAATAGCAAGATGGGTGCCCCTGATGTGAATACCATCATGGGTGTTAATAGTCCTTGGAGGTGAAATGAATGAGATTACCTTTTTACAGACTCAATATTCATCAATGAAAATGTGCAACTGAATGAATTCAGCCCTGTTATCCAGCAGCGTGAGCCTATTCCAACATAAACATAGAATAGGACGTTAGAATGAATGCCTCTCTCACTGGGTTTGCACTGAGTAGGCTAAATAAAGATTGTTTAACTCAGGCACATCTCACTGCTCCTCTCTCTTTCATTTGGGAATAGAGAAGTGCACAGTTAATTTCAGAGTCTGAGGGGAGAAACAAAGGAGGGACAGTGAGATTCTGAGAGAAGCTGAAGTCTTCGCTGTGTTCCTAACCTTGGTTTGTGCCCCTTCGTCATGGTTGTTGCTCTTGTCATCATTTGAAAAACTTGAGCTGCTTTGTAAGAGACTTATCGGCCCTGCCTCTGGGGACTCAAAATTCCTTTATCTGCTCTTAGGAGGAAAGAGCAGATAGAAGTTTAAAAGGCGGATGTTCCTGCCCTCCCATCTCCTGGTTCTTCATTCTTCTCCAGGCAGAAAGATGGTGGGACTCTTTGCCTAGAGGAAGGGGGGTATTTTGAGACACCAGGGGATTGTCAGAGACAGCTGGTCAGAGACTTTAGAAGGGAGAAGGACAGGAGACCCACTCCTTCCACCTGGCTGCTGCTTTCCCGGCAGGACTGCATTGGGAGACCTCCCCCCTTCTTTCCCCTTCCTCCTTCAGCTTGCTGTCTCTTTTCCAACCTCTGTTTTGGCCTTTCATAGTAAGAGGTCAGTGTGTTTTCACACTTGGGAAATTTCATTCAAGAATTTTTGTCAATGGACAAGTCATAAGAAGCCCTTCCATTTTAGGGCTCGTTGACGTCACCAAAAAAGGCGATAAATATCTGTTGATATAATTGGATGTGAGATTCAGTGTTGAGATAGCAAAATTCTGCCCCTCGCTCTTTGGCAGGGCCCTATGATTTATGCAGGAGCAGAGGCAGCACGCAATCGAGCTGTCAAGAGAGCGTCAGCTTATTAGGCAAATGCTGCGTGCTTTCCGAAGAGGGTCGACGCTATAAAATCCCACTCCAGGCTCTGGTGTGGAAAAACTCGGAGCCCAAGTCTCTTGACAGCCTGAAGGGAAAGAGGAGAGAGAGAGAACGAGACGGGGAGCAGGAAGGAGAAGGGAAGAGGAGCTCCGGAGAAAGCCCGAGACGTCTCTGCAGAGAGGCGCAGCCCGGCTCACCTGCGCAGCGCCTGGGAAGGTAGGAGCACCTGACCACGGCGCCGGGGCCGGTGCCCGGGGCGGGCGTGTGTGTCCGCTGACTGTGCCCTAAAGTCCAGTAGTAGAGCCAACTTAGACGGCTGCTTATAGTTAGCTACCCGATCCCCAAGCTGCTCCCGGCCGGTTGTGTAAAGGACGCCCCCCGCCCTGGTCCATCCTGACCCCCGAGAGAAGGAAGCCGGGGTAGGGATGGAGAGAGAGGAGCAGGACGCAGCTCCGTTTGGTACAAGAGGCTGAAATATCCGCAAGGGGGTGGGCAGCGCGAGCGACATCTTAAATTTGGAGCTCTTCGCTAGGCTCGGGGGAATCCGTTTGGGGGAGAGTTGAGAAGAGGACGCAGGGCCCGTCCCTTCGGGGTCGCCAAAGGAGGGCCACTCCTGCCTGTGGGCATGAGCTTCGGTGCCTAGCGCGGCAGACGTCCCCTTTCCCGCGCCCCAGCGCTTCAGCACCGCGGACAGCGCCCACCCGAGCCCCCGAGGCCAGAGCCCGGCACGTCGGAGGGTGTCCTGTAGGTAACCCCCGAAAGCACCTCCCGGTTGAGCTGGACTCCGACCAACTCTTCTTTCTCTCTTCCCTCTCTTTCCGCCCTCCGTCCCGCTCCGCGCCGCAGCAAGCGCCCCTAACATGCGGCTGCCGCTCCTCGTGTCCGCGGGCGCGCTGCTGGTGGCCCTCCTGCCCTGCCCGCCATGCAGGGCCCTCCTCAGCAGGGGCCCGGCCCCGGGAGCCCGACAGGCTCCGCACTCGCCCCAGCCCCTGGATTTCTTCCAGCCGCCGCCGCCGCGGTCCGAGCAGCCCCAGCAGCCGCAGCCTCGGCCGGTCCTGCTCCGCATGGGAGAGGAATACTTCCTCCGCCTGGGCAGCCTCAACAAGAGCCCCGCGGCCCCCCTGTCGCCCGCCTCCTCGCTCCTCGCCAGCGGCAGCCGCCCCTCGCCGGACCAGGCGGCCGCCAACTTTTTCCGCGTGTTGCTGCAGCAGCTGCTGCTGCCTCGGCGCTCGCTCGACAGCCCCGCGGGGCTCGCGGAGCGCGGCGCCCAGAGCGGCCACCAGGAGGCGCCCGAGAGGGAGCGGCGGTCCGAGGAGCCGCCCATCTCCCTGGATCTCACCTTCCACCTTCTGCGGGAAGTCTTGGAAATGGCCAGGGCGGAGCAGTTAGCGCAGCAAGCTCACAGCAACAGGAAACTGATGGAGATTATTGGAAAATGAAACGGTGCGTTTGGCCAAAAAGATTCTGTATTTAGCACAAAAAATTTAAAAAAATTACACTATTCTGTACCATAACGCTGCTCTGATACTATTTGTTTATTTTTATATAGCTTGAAACACAGAGGATGTACAGGAAGAGAGCCTATTCCCCTTAATTAGCATGCACAAAGTGTATTCATGTGCAGTAACGACACAATGTTCTTCCTATTGTCTACTTTAGTTTCCACTTGCAGGTGTTTTTATTGGTGTTTTAAAGAGAATGTAGATGGGGAACGTTTTGAAGAAGCAGACAGAAGTCACTCAATTGTTTTTGCTGAGGTTTGAGTCAAAGAGAATGCCATTCTCTTGAGTGGGTAAGACAAGATCTGTAAGTTCTTTCAATCAACTTTTTCTTGTAAACGTTTCAGTAATAAAACATCTTTCCAATCCTTGATCAGTTTGGTTGTGTAAGAGAATGCTGAATATTTATATTTTTAATAAAAGTTGCAAAGGTAATTGTGACTTTATTTTTCCTGTTCAGTGTTCATACATTGCAAATACTCGCAGCTCTTAGCTTCTTCCAAATTGTCTTTACAAGAAGGAAGAAGCAAAACAAAACTTGCTGCAGTCTATCTTCTACTGAAAATACAAACATGTCAGCAGCTTACACAGATTGTGCAATCCATCGCCCTGGGCTCATCTCTATGCCTCAGACAACTACTCTGAGGTTAAGTTAAATAATTTGAGAACTTGCTTCCCGGTCTAAACTTGGTAATTCTAGAAAGGAGAGATCAATTTATAATGGTAATAACATCTAACCTTGATTGATTATAAGATGTGAAATAATTGGGGAGAGTAAGGAGAGATGAAAGCAAAAGAAAAGTGTCCTCCAAACTATATGACCAAAATACTACATTTTTTTTCTATAAGAAAGGCTCACTTTACCAAACTATTACTTTGGTACCATTTCTTTTCTTTTCTTTTTTTTTTATGGAGACAGAGCCTCAAGCTGTCACCCTGGATAGAGTGCCGTGGCATCACAGCTCACAGCAACCTCCAATTCCTGGGCTCAAGCGGGTCTCCTGCCTCTGCCTCCCAAGTAGCTGGGACTACAGGCGCCTGCCACAACACCCAGCCATTTTTTGGTTGCAGCCATCATTGTTGTTTGGCGGGCCCGGGCTGGATTTGAATCCGCCAGCTCAGATGTACGTGGCTGGTGCCTTAGCCCATTGAGCCACAGGCGCCAAGCCTCTTTTTTTTTTTTTTTTTTTTGAGACAGAGTCTCAAGCTGTTGCCCTGGGTCGAGTGCCATGGCATCACAGCTCACAGGAACCTCCAACTCTTGACCTTAAGCGATTCTCTTGCCTCAGCTGTCCAAGTAGCTGGAACTACAGGTGCCACCACAACGCCCGGCTATTTTTTTGTTGTTGCAGTTGTCACTGTTGTTTTAGCCGACCCAGGCTGGGTTTGAACCCGCCACTCCTTATTTTCAGCAAGGACCGCCTGACTCCCAGTCTTTCTTTTACTTGTGTCCTGGGCAGATCCACCCCAAATTGCATTCCTCTTGCAGCATTGTCTGGTAGTATCAGCAGGAGGCTCACTCCCAACGTTGAAGGCCCCCCTTGCTCTTCCTCAAAGCCACGTGGCCATGCGCTTCAGCCTGGCCTCAGCCTGCTTTGGTTCGCTCACTCCCTTTCATTATGAATTTCATCACTTGCCCCCATTCACAGGCGGTGGGAATGTCCAGCCAGAATGAGGGCATGGTGACTTGGAGACTGTCCCTGGTACCCCACCAGGAGGAGGGCAGCTAGGACGGCAGCCATGGAGGCGCAGCACCCTCAGGCCTCTGCAGGGGTGGCTCCGGCCACCTCCTCCTGACCCTCTGCCCTCAGTCGGGAGGACGCTGGGCCCCACCCTGGTCTTTGGGAAAAAAAGAACCTGAGGCTTTCTGAGGTGAGAGTGGAGACGAGACAGGGCAGACGAGGCGTCTTCTTTTTCAGAGGGAAGTAAAGACTCTGAAATCATGAAAGGGATCAACTTAGAGCAAGTTCTCCATGTTTTAGCTTGGCCAGGGGCATTCTGGTTAATCAAATATTCTTAACAAGGGTGATGGGGTATGCTATATGCAGCTGAACGCTTTTCCAGGATTATGACACAATAAAATCCCAACTGTACTAAATAAATTAAATCTTTCTTTGATGATTCATAAGACCTTTGGGATCTTGTAGTGCCTCGGGGTCACCGTTATGTTTATCATCCTCCTTTATGAGGCCAGGCAGCTGAATAAAAATGCCAGATTTAAAATTACAGGGCTCACTCCCACCCTGACTACCTGGGTGGCCTTGGGCAGGTGACTTGACCTCTCCAGCTTCCCTCCAAAACAGGGGTGGCAACATTAGCTCATGGGCTTGTCATAGTAGAAAACTGTGCACATAAACAATGTTGTTGTCATTATTATCATTACTGTTATGCTACAAAGACATCAAACCGCTGGCTGATAGATAATTCTATTGTACGTCTTCAAAGTCATTTTCTATAGTCTCTTTTTAAGGAAAACAGCTGCCCCAGCAGCAGGGAGTGCTGAGAAGTGATGTTTAATCAAATGCCAGAAAGAGCGCTCAAACCCTGATTCATTGATTGTGTTTAACCTGTAAAAGCAGTACATGCTTGTTATGAAGAAGTTAAACTCCAAAGAACACATTAAAAAGCAGAGTCCTCGCCTCAGAGCCCATAGCACAGTGGTTATGGCACCAGCCACACGCTTGGAGGCTGGGGGGTTGGAACCAGCCCGGGCCTGCTAAACAACAATGACAACTACAACAACAACCACAAAATAGCTGGGCGTTGTGGCAGACACCTGTAGTCCTAGCCACTTGGGAGGCTGAGGCAAGAGAATCTCTTAAGCCCAAGAGTTTGAGATTGCTGTGAGCTGTGATGCCACGGCACTCTCCCCAAGGTGACAAAGTGAGACTGTGTCTCAAAAGAAAAATAGAGACCTCAAAGTATTAAAAAAGGACCTTCCACTTAATCCAGCAATTCCATTACTAGGTATCTACCCAAAAGAAAAAAAAGTCATTCGGCCATAAAAAAGACGGAGACTTCATATCGTTTGTATTAACCTGGGAGCTGGAGGACTCTCTTCTGAGTAAAGCATGAGAAGGAGGGAAGGACAGGCACCCGTACACTCAGTGCCAACCTGAAACCTGTAGAGGAACAACGTGCTCACACGAGAAAAACTCAGTTAATCCAATAAGGGAAGACGGTGGCGGGCAGAGAGGTCAGGGGGATCCTTCCCCGCAGGACCTGTGTGCGGGCGCACACTTCCCACGGGAGGGACGTAGCAAAAACTTTGCCTTCCAGATGCAAGCAAGCAATGTGGCCTAATTGTGTGAATTCTCATATTTGTCAGAAATAAACAAACAAAAACAGCCCCCTTTCCCCTCATTGTCTCCATCTTCCCTCCAGGAATGCCCTCTATGGTTTAGGATATAGATGAGATTTCAGTTATACTGTTCCTTATTGTTCTATGACTTAGATTTTCTTTTTTCCATTTGGAGATATTTTCATGCACTTTTAGAGCTGCGTCTGCCCAGGCTTTCATAACAGGGATGAGCTGCATCTGTTTAACCATCGCCTTCTTGGTGAACATCAGGCTATTTCTGGTTTTTCTAAGGCAAACAGCGCTGCAGTGAACACAGGAGGGGCCTAAACATACGAGCTTGGTTATTTGCCACTTGGTGACTTTTTTTCAACTTAGGTTGCTTCAGCCCATTTATCCTAAAACATATTCTTCTTGATCTATATGCCTCCTAAAAGAGATGATGTTAGATGCGAACAAAATGAGTGATTTATTCTGGTTTTCTTTTTTTTGAGACAGAGCCTCAAGCTGTCACCCTGGATAGAGTGCTGTGGCATCACAGCTCACAGCAACTTCCAATTCCTAAGCTCAAGCGAGTCTCCTGCCTCCGCCTCCCAAGTAGCTGGGACTACAGGTGCCTGCCACAACGCCTGGCCATTTTTTGGTTGCAGCAGTCACTGTTGTTTGGTGGCCCGGGCTGGATTTGAACCCGCCAGCTCAGGTGTACGTGGCTGGCACCTTAGCCCACTGAGCCACAGGCGCCGAACTGATTCTGAAGCATGGTGATTTTCTACTTTGTATTTGTACACTTGTGCAACTATCATTGCAACTGTTTTAGAGCATTTCCCTTACCCTACAACTTTGCAATCAAATTTGTAATCATGGGCGGCACCTGTGGCTCAAGAAGTAGGGCGCTGGCCCCACATACCAGAGGTGGTGGGTTCAAACCTGGATCTGGCCAAAAACTCAACCCCCCCAAAAAAAAGAACAAAAAAGAAACAAATTTGCAATCAAATCTGCACACCTACTCCAGATCTATCCAACCATTAATATAATTTGTCTCTATGGTTTTGCCATATCTAGAAATTTTATATGAACAGAAACATAATATGTAGGACTATATATTGTGTTTCACCTTTTTTACTGACCAAAAAGTTTTTTGGGGCTCAATCAGGTTTTTGGTTGTGTCGGTTATTGCTAATTTGTGTTCCATTACATAAATGTACCACATTTTAGTTATTTATTTGGATTATTTCCAGTTTAGGGCTAGTTTCAGTTTTTGCCTATTATGAACAATAATGCTATGAACATTATTATTATTATTATTATTATTTATTCATTCATTTATTTATTTTTTGGAGACAGAGTCTCACTTTGTTGCCCTTGGTAGAGTGCAGTGGCATCACAGCTCACAGCAACCTCCAACTTTTAGGCTTAAGCAATTCTCTTGCCTCAGCCTCCCAAGTAGCTGGGACTGCAGGTGCCTGCCACAATACCCAGCTATTTTTTGTTGCAGTTGTCATTGTTGTTTAGCAGGCCTGGGCTGGATTTGGACCCTCCGGCCTCGGTGTATGTGGCCAGCGTTGTAACCACTGTGCTGTAGGCGCCAAGCCAGCTATGAACATTTATATACAAGTTTTTGTGTGGACATGTCTTTTATATCTCTCAGGTAGATATCTAGGAGTAGAATCACAGCCTCTTATGATGTTTGTTTAACTTTTTTAAAAAGCTGTCTTCCAAAGTGATTGTCTCATTTAATAGTCCTACCAGCATTGTATGGATGTGAGTTCTAGTTTCTCCACATCCCACCAACACTTGGTCTTGTCAGTTTCTTATTACAGGTGCTCTAATGATTGCATAGTCCTATCATGTTGCCATTTTATATGTAGTTTCCTAATAATTTTTGATATTGGGTGTATTTTCACGTACTTATTAAGCATTCATATGTACTCTATGGTACGTTGTGTATTCAAATCTTTTGTCTGTTTTTTACTGAGCTATTTGTGTTTTATTACTGTAAGCATTTTTAATATATTCTGAATATAAACCACATGTGCACATATATGTATATATAAACATATGTATATATGTACAAACACACACATATATCATTTATAAATATATTCTCCCTATGTTTTGTCTTTTCATTTGCTTAGTGGTGAACTTGAAGAAAAAAGTATTTAATTCTGATTAAGTCTAAATTTGTCAATTTTTCCTTTTATGAATCATGTTTTGGGTGTCATATCTAAGAAATTTTTACTTAACTCACAGGATGAAAGTGTTATAAAAACAAGGTAAGTTAATAAATTATTTCAAAGAAGAGATGAAGCTAATGTTCCCTATAGATGCTTCCTAGGCTGAAATCAACAGGACCATGGGACCAAATTTACAGAGACGGGCTTTCTTGTTTCTTTAGGGCAGTTTTTACAGCTTGACTCAATTGTGTACCTATAGATTCAACTAAAGTGGTCTTTATTACTAGCTCCTCAAAAGTTTTCTTCAGGAAAAATGTAAGATCAGGTTTCTTTAGAAGGATTAGGAACGGTTTCCTTTGAGGAGGTCCTATTTATTTCCTGTACCATGAGTAGAATATTCTCAGTGTATTATTTCATAAACCAAGTGGAGGGCGATTAGTCAAGCAGTAAAAAGGCATTTCCTATTTACTAATGGTTCTGACGTGGGCATAGTTTCACTTGCTTCTCTTTATTCTTTACAGCTCACTTTATTTCTGTGGGTAATGCGACTATTATCGTTTAGCTCTTGTCAAGTTGCTTTGACTGAGTGTGTGCACGTGTGTTCACGTGTGTGTACGTGTGTGTATGTGTACTCAAGGTCTACATTTCTCCTGACTATTGGGAGAATTGGACTATCATTTCTTTCAAACCTTCATTGATCACAGCAGATACAGGCCCTCACTCTTTATTTGATTCTCAGGGACAGACGTGTTTCAAACTTTATAGTGTTTTGACTTTTGGAAGATAGAACAGGGAATATCCTCAGTTTATGTATTCTCAGGGAGTAAAGACGACTAGTATTTCATACTTGAACATGTTGGTCTTTTGAAACACCCTGAATACTGACAGTACCGCTGCTTGCTATGGTGTGCTGAGCCCCTTGGCTTCTACTGACCACTGCTGCCTCTGCCACGTTCTGGAAGACGGGGACGCACAGGCTTCGGGGGCCTTGGTGCAATTTTCAGCCTGAGAGAGTTTTCTGAATGAACATTTTAAAGAGAGATCATTTCCACTGTATATGGTACTACAGTTTATATCGTTCTCTCCTAGGGGAAGGTATTCTGCCATTTGAAATCAATATATGCTTTAAAAGACACTTCCTCATCTCCTACTAATTCCAATGCAGTGTCTGCTTCATGGCACAAACTCTCAGACGCAGATGCCTAACGATCCTTTATCTAGAGGGGCCCAGATTCCTGGCTTGGGGTGAAATTATATCCTATCAAATGGAATCGAGTCAAGCTACAGTATATTTGAATCCTGCTGAGAGCCAGATTATAGGATCAATGGCAGCTCAGAAGTGCATTTTTATTTATTTATTTATTTATTTATTTATTTATTTATTTTTTTATTTTTTTATTGTTGGGGATTCATTGAGGGTACAAGAAACCATGTTACACTGGTTGCATTTGTTGGGTAAAGTCCCTCTTACAATCGCGTTTTGCCCCCAAAAGGTGTGGCACACACCAAGACCCCACCCCCCTCACTCCTTCCCTCTCTCTGCTCTTCCTTCAGAAGTGCATTTTAATCACAGAGCACTTGGATGCTAACCTGACTCGTGCAAATCTTCGGTCCCTGTTACCAGGCGAAATGAGAGCTTTCTTGGTGCACACTTCTTTCCTCGTGAACTGGAAGGTCTTGGCAATTCATCTAATGACACTGGAAGAATTACAGAAGCAATGTATACTTACAAAGAAGTAATGCATGCAACATAGTTACTCCAGTAAATTACATACAAAAGCTTATATAAGTATAAAGAGGTAACAAGTAAAAGCCCCACAGTGCTACTTCATTTCTGCTTCCCTCTTCCCGGGTTGCCACTGATAATAATGTTGTATCACTCTAGTGTTGCTCTAGGCCTTTCCCTTGTAACTGTGTATGTTCATGCACACAAACACATCCACACAATCGTCCTTGTAACCAAATGGGTCATACTCTTCAAATTGTTCCATCATTTGCTTTTCTTAATCTGTCAGAAACATATTCCCTTGACACTACTATCCTTTTTTTTGAGACAGAGTCTCATTCTGTCACCCTGGGTAGAGAGCCATGGCATCATAGCTCACGGCAACCTCAAGCTCTTGGATTCTAGTGACCGTCTGCCTCAGCCTCCTGAGTAGCTGGGACTACAGGAGCCTGCCACAGCGCCTGCCTAGTTTTTCTATTTTTAGTAGAGACAGGGGTCTCGCTCTTGCTCAGGCTGCTCTTGAACTCCTCAGCTCAAGGGATCCTCTTGCCTTGACCTCTCAGAGTGGTAGTATTACAGATGTGAGCCACCCTTGAAGTACATACTTTTTGAATAGGTAATTAATTCGTACTCACACCCAAAAAGAATAAGAAGGAATGGACAGTCTCTTTCCCGTCCTTGACCCTGGCTTTCCCTCACATAGTCTCCGCTCTTAGTTTCTTGTGTATCCTCCCAGAGAGTCTTCGTGTATGTACTAGAAAATTAGAAAATGCAATGAGAAAAACAGACACTAGGCTTCTCATGGGCATCCCCTTGCTCTGAATTAAAAATACTCATCACTTCCCAAAACTGCTTCTTTTCCTATGTCCTTTGACTCAATCCGTAGTTGTCACAGTGGGGATGGGCTGTGGCCATTTTTCTAGTCACCCGGAAACCTGGGTGTCCCCTGACCACTCCTTTGACATCATTTAAAACATCAGCAGCCCTCCGCTTTCCCTTTTCTTCATTCCTGCCATCGCTGCCTGGATCTGAGACCTTTGTCCTTGGAGAATCTTTTACTGAGAGGCTCCTTTGGCCCACCTTGCTGTTATTTAATCTTGCAGCATCCTATTTATAACCGTATCATTGAACTTGTCATCATGGCTGATATATGAATCTGTTCCTCTCGCTGGGCTGTGGGCCCTTGAAAGCAGAGATGCACTAAATTCCTTTTTACCCATAGGGACATAATAGATGTGGAATAAATGAATAAACACATGAACCGGATAAGCTGAGGAGGATGTTCATTTGGTAAACAACTGACAGCCGTGGTGACATTATCTATATACACCGGAGCAGTGAGGGACAGACTAAAGTATCTCAAAGGATCCCAGATTTTTGAATTAGATGTGACAATTTTTGAATTAGATGTTTTTCGAATTAGACATGACAATTTGAGGGTTTTTTTCTTTTTTTGTTTTTGAGACACATTTTGTCACCCTCGGTAGAGTGCCCTGGCATCACAGCTCACAGCAAACCTCAAACTCTTGGGCTCAAACAATCCCCTTGCCTCAGCCTCCTGAGTAGCTGGGACTACAGGCACCTACCACAATGCCCGGCTCTTTTTTTAGAGATGAGGTCTCGCTCTGGCTCAGGCTGGTCTCAAAACTGTGAATCCCACAAAGGCATAAATGTATTCATGATCTAAGTATATATGACTTAATAAAAACAAAACAAATAAAAAAAAAACAAAACTGTGAGCTCAGGTGATCCACCTGCCTCGGACTCCCAGAGTGCTAGGATTACAAGCATGAGCCACTGTGCCCAGCTTTACAGTTTGAGGGTTTTGTCAGACACACAGTCAGTGGTTGTATATATGATTTGGGAACTCAAAATTGCATAAAGAAGTTCAGAGAGCTACTAGCACACAAGGTGGTTGATGTAAGGATGTGGTAAGATCACCTACATGTAATCTCTAGTAGAAAAAAAATTCTGGGGATCACTGTCATTAAGTGGGCATGAGAGGGGAGAAAAGCAACAAGTACAGGATAAAAGATAGCAGTGTCACCCTGGAATCCAAAGGGGAAAGGGTTTCAAGCCGATGATTTAGAGGTCAGCAGTGTTCACTGCTGCCAGGACACCCAGCAAGATGGAGATAGGTTTAGCCAATAGATCGAACAACCCTGATGTCTCTGGCCATCCTGGCACTGCCAATTTTAGTGCAGTCAGAGGTCAAGAGGTGACTCTGAGCGGGACGAAGTGGAGGACGGGGAGGGAGAAGACACTTTTCAGAGGCTTGGCTGTGACTAGAAGAGGCACAATGGCCACCAGGGTATGTGGAGTTTGGCAGGGGTTTGGTTCAACCTCCTTACAAATTACAGACAGAGTACATGCTCATTATGGAAAACTGGGACAGAGCAGGAAAGTACCACGAAGCCACCAAGGTCATGTGCAGCCCTACCGCCCTCCCCCAATACTGTTACTCTTTTCCCTGTTCCTCCCGTTCTCTTCCTCGCATCTCCACTGAGTTGAGAAAAGACCGCATGGGTGATCGTCGGCTCTGCTTTCGCTCGTGCAGAGGATTCAGATCTAGCATCCTTCCCCAGATTAATCGCCAGCGTTGAATTGACTGGTCTAATTGGCTAGACCCCTTTCCTCCCTGACTGCTCCCTGGGTATTCCTCCATACGGAGTTATTTAATTAAACAGAAATAAAACTCACAATTCATTCATTCAGCAAAGATTTCTGAGTTGTCCACCATGTGCACTGTGCTAGTTACTGAGGGACACAGCAGTGAGTGAGGCGGACACACTTGCCGCCCGTGATGTCTGAGCAGTGTCCTTTGCGGAGGAACCCCCTTGGGCCCACTGTGACATGCAGTAACGCCCTCATCTGTCAGACCTTACAGACGAGCTTGCAATGTTGACTTGCATGACCTTCTCACTTGACACCATTTCTCCCCTGACATTAAAAACTTCATAGAAATGTTACCTTTCATGGCTGATATTACTTAGTTTTTCATGTTTCCTATCACGATACTGCCAAGAACATGTCTAAAAGTAAACCTGCTCCATATTTTATACTATTTCTCTAAGACTGAACTCTAGAAGAATTTATTAGGTCAAAAGGTCCGAACATTTAACATTCTGACAAAAGTGTTTGTCAGATCGCTTTCCAGAAAAGTCCTACAATTTAAACTCTTCAACGGTAGTGCACAAAGCCGCCCTTTTCACTGGCGAGAAGGTTCACTTGTTCAGATGCTGAGTTGACCGATCCAGTACAAAGAGAAGGATGAAGATCAAGAAGATGGAGTAAGGTATTTGAGAAGTGGCATTGACGGGATCTGGAGAAGATGCTAGAAGCTGGTATTGCAAAGACCATAGAAGCTCCTTCTGCTGAGACAGGAGTTAAGGCAGAGGCACCTAGAAAGAGTGCGTGTGTTTTTGTCGCGGGGAGGGAGAACGGAGGGAGTTCCTGGCTGATGGCTCCCGTTTCCTTCAAATGCTAGGACGCCAGTCATCTTGGCAGGAAAGGGCAGGATAAGGGGACGTAGGGTCGTGGCCTGGCGAGAAGGAAGAACTTCCCTGTGTAGAAGAACTCTGGAGACAATTGGGCATCATCAGAAAGTTACAGATGCTCACAGAATGTGATGTTGCGTTTTGTTTATAACCGTAAGTGAAAACTCGATCAGTGTTAGCTGAAACTCTAGGGTGTAGTGAAATTGGGAATTGGCAATTATTTGATTAATTTGATGAATGTTCCAAATTAGGCACAACAGGTCAGGGTATGTTTCCGACCTAAATTATACAGTGCAGTTGTCTACACTGATCAAATTAACCAGCTGATTGCCAAATTTCTATTTCTCCCTTTCCCCTGTGGACATAGCTTAAAGAACTAATAAATGAACTGGACTGTGCCCCAATCTATTTTGGGATAATTGGTGTCTTTGTACTCCTATCCCAGCAGCTTGGGATTAAACACTGACGCTTTGTGTGGAACAAGGCAGTAGGCACTTTACTACCTCAAAAGCAGCCTTTCTCTTGTAAAGGCTTATCAATCAGCACTATGGAGGGAATTTTCCAAACTCCTTCAGGGAAATTATGTTTTATGACTGTGGAAAAAATATTTGATTCTGTGCATGTTGAATTATAAAATAAAGTTTTTAATCAAATTGTGAATACTTAGGATTTTTTTATTTCTGTCTTTATGAACGATTTTAAGGCAATTTTACTTTTACGTTTAAAGGGTGGGAAGATCAATTTTGGTGAAGAAACATTTCATTCCACACTGTTTAAGCATTTCCTTCCTAAATTGGTGGTTGATGCAACATCGCTTGTAAAATGACAGGGGGCAGTTACTGAGGCGCCGTGGGCTCTGAAACCTGTTTTGTGAAACAGTAATGCGATTTGAATGTTGTAGGGACGGACCTCAGTGCTGTGAGCTTCCCTCGTGAGTTCCTAAACTACGCCCTTCCCTATCACCTGCTGACATGCTGACGTGAAAGTAACAAGCCGTTTTCCTCTGAGATTCACCGTGTCCCTTACTCTGCAGTGCTCATCCACCTGCAGGGCTCGGATGGTGTAAGAGGGCCAGACGTAAGAGCTCCCTCCTCTCAAAGAACTTACAGCCCGTTGAAGTTTTCTAGCAGACAAAACTCTAACAAAGAGCACTGCTTCAATCTGAATATTATACAAGCACAAGTATAGATTGAAATGCCCATTTGTACTAAGGACAGCTTTTGGTATTAAAGGTTTGTCCTATGTTCTTATTGATTTGTAAAATGGATAAACAAGCAGAACTTCAAAATGGCAGAATTATGTTGAGACAGAGTGTCACTTTGTCCCCTTGGGTAGAGTGCCATGCTCACAGCAACCTCAAACTCTTGAGCTCAAGCGATTCTCTTGCCTCAGCCTCCTGAGTAGCTGGAACTACAGGCTCCCACCACAACTCTGGCTGCTTTTACAGATGGGCTCTCACTGGAGCTCAGGCTGGTCTTGGACCCCTCAGCTCAAGCCTCCCTGTCTAGGCCTCTGAAAGTGTTAGGATTACAGGCATGAGCCACTGCAACCAGCCTGAATTATATTCCCTTTAATCTGGATTTTATTCTGTTTCTGGTCCAAGTCTCAGGTTTGCATAAATGATAAGTTGAATTTGGCCTACTTACTTCTACAACAGCAGGAAAAATGTTTATGGGACTGAGGACATTTGGGAAAATTCCTTGGCTCAATCTTCTACCCAGAAGGAGAAAACACGCAGGTCAGAGAGGGGATTTTTATTTTGTTTTGTTGTCTGAATGTTGGTATCTCACATAGATATGATGGCCTGTGGCACTGGGCCACGCCAATAGGCTGGGGTCTATGACCCTTGAACGATTTCCAAGCTCTCAATGTCTAGGCAAAAAAAGACCAGAAAACTTCACCACTCTCTTCCAAGTCAACATAATGTGAAACATGTTTCTTTCTATCACTAAATCTGTCTGACCTTCTTTTAAATGTTGAAGAAATAAGAAAAATTCTTTTATTTGAAGAAAAGTAAGGCAAGACTAAGATTAGACTTACTCTGCTGTTAAATTTCCTCAAAACCCTCTATTTCAATTTTTTTTCTGGGTAGATAATACTTGAAGGAAATGTTTATACTGTGATATTTTCTCTCTAATGAAAATATACTGTGATTTTTATCTGCTAATTTCAAAAAATCAGTTTTTACCTACTGTTTTAGTTGAGGACAAAAAGGGAATTACTCACTTTGGGAAGTATCTATCTAAGGAGTAGTTAGTTAAATGCTGGTGAAATGTTGCAAGATGAGGTCTTCATTTGCTCTGGAAGGGAAAGACTCTCTGATTTAGGTTTGAGTGAAATGATTTTAACAGTAGAATCAAGTCATGCTGAAATGGAGTTCTGTGTCAATGTCCTCCCTGAAGCAATTCCAGTTCCATAACGGATTCTTTCAGAGACATACAATTTGTATGTATTTTTTTCAGGTAGTGAATATCTTATGATGTTGGCTTCTCTCTTCATGAAGTAATATAGAGCAGTTGTAGTGTGTGCAATAAACTTCCATGTATATCACAGTGATTCAGGAATTAGACATGTTGGCGAATGAAATTTGCTTTACTGGTCTTCACTTATTAAATAAACTTTATTGGGATCCCATTGAGATGCAAAGATAATGAAATCTTGATGGAACCAAGGTGGTACAGATAGCTCAAAATATCAACCAAGTGTTTGGGTAGGATGTGGCTAATGATGGTGTGAGAAGTTCCATTCTAGTGGTTGTGATCCTGAAAATGGGCCACGTGGACAACCTGAGAGCAAGGTGGATCATGATGAGCTGAAAGCTGTAGTGGAAGCGAATCCATTTCCACAGATGCATGAATTAGCAGCAAGATCTGATGTTGCTATTCCTTTTTTTTTTTTTTTTTTTTTTTTTGAGACAGAACCTCAAGCTGTCACCGTGGATAGAGTCCCGTGGCATCACAGCTCACAGCAACCTCCAATCCCTGGGCTCAAGCAAGTCTCTTGCCTCCGCCTCCCAAGTAGCTGGGACTACAGGCGCCTGCCAGAACACTCGGCCATTTTTTGGTTGCAACCATCATTGTTGTTTGGTGGCCCGGGCTGGATTCGAACCCACCACCTCAGGTGTACGTGGCTGGCGCCTTAGCCCGTTGAGCCACAGGTGCCGAGCCTGATGTTACTATTCCAACAAGACTGGACCATTTGAAACAAATCAGCAGTAGAAAGAAGTAAAGAAGCTGGGTAGATGGGTTCCACATGAATACACAAGCATCGGAAGAGAAATTGTCTCAAAGTTTGCCTTCTTTCACTGTCATGACATAAAGGAGAACCAGTTCTACACTGTAGGGTTGACGAGATGGATTCTTTCTGACAATCACAAGTATTCGGCCAATGGTTGGAATAAAGATGAAGGTCCAAAATGGAGTCCAAAATGGAATACATCAGAAAAAGGTCCTGATGTGTGCTTCGTGGTCCAGCACTGGTATTACCCACTACAGCTTCATGAAACCCAGTTAGTCGATCACAGCAGGTGTCTACTGCAACCCTCGTTCCCCGTGACAAGGCTGCCAGCATCTCTTGCAAGACAATGCTCGACCACATGTCCACAAACAAACAGACCACATGTCTGCTCAAACTACACATGGTTTGGAAGCTGAACTTGGAAATTCTTTTGTCATCCGCCATATTCACCAGCCCTTGCAGCAGCTGACTACACTCCTTCCAGGCTTTGAGCCACTTCTTGCGAGGAAAAATATTCAGTTCTCAACGAGCTGTGGCAAATGTTTTTCCTGATATCATCACCACTCCTCTTCAGGTTTCTTTGCTGCTGCCATAAACAAGCTACCATTAAGATGGCAAAACCGTGTGGATACTTTAGGTGTCTACTGCTTCTTGCTTGAGATATAATAAACCAAATTATTGATTTGATATCAGACATTTCCTATTTAATCACCTAATCGTTGATAGTTCACCTACATGTCACACATATGGTGCTACACACACCTGTAACAACTACAGCGGCACTTTCTCCTCTCTCTCCCCGCACCCCTTCCTGGGCTGATGGCAAAGTGTATCTTCGAGTTGCACAGTTTGGGAGCGAAAGAGACAGGAGACGCACTGTAGAGGAAAGGGCATTTGAATCTCCAGGACTCTGCCAGGAATCTGTTCTTTCTCACCTAAGCCCGCCTTAGCCTGTGAAGAGTGCCTTCCACTGTGTGGAGGACACTTGTTCCATGGCTGCAAGTGTATCCTGAGAAATTAAGTCTTCTGAAAAGTTTGGGTAGAGTTGTTACCACAAGGTGTCAAATGAATTTATATTGGGTGTGGAAATTTGCATGGCAGTGACAGCAGTGACAAAGGGAATGAGTGAATAAATTCTTAAAAGTAAGGGTAAGAACTTACAATGTCTCATTTATTATTTGCCTAAACTGCTATGGGATATTCCATTTACCCTTTCAGTGTGGATACAGCAGACAAGATTAGCACAGATTGGCCGGCACGGTGGCTCACACCTGTAATCCCAGCACTCTAGGAGGTCGAGGTAGGTGGATAGCCTGAGCTCAGGAGTTCAAGAATGGCTTGAGCAAGAGTGAGACCCCATCTCTACTAAAAATAGTAAAACTAGCTGGGTGTTATGGTGGGTGCCTGTAGTCCCAGCTACTGGAGAGGCTGAGGCAAAGGATCGCTTGAACCCAAGAGTTTGCGGTTGCTGTGAGCTATGGTGATGCCATGGCACTCAACTCCAGTGTGACCGAGTGAGACTCTGTCTCAAAAAAAAAAAAAAGAAAAGAAAAGAAAAGAAAAGGAGACAGTGCTGGATGATACAGGGGCAGATGGCAGGAGAAAACTCTGACATTAACAGAAGCTACATTATCCAAAGGCCAGTGTAAGTCTCCCCATGCTTCTCTTTCCACATTACAGTAATAAACACTTGAACATGGCACCAGGCAGTTCTGAACCTTTATAGATAATAGTCATAGACGGATGCGTGGAAAGTGGATGCACAGACAAGTGAACTTTCCAAGAGTTAATTTTATCTTTTTGTAATGAACTCTATTTTGTACATGGATTAAAGATCCTATTCAAGTGTCACTGAAAAGTTTCGGAAGCCAATGCCAGGTCACCAAGCCAGGGACCAGATGGAATTAGCCAGGTGTTAACATCCTTCGGGCAGGAAGTATTAACTTTCACTTGGTTCAAATCCATTGACCACTAAAACTGTTCATAAATAATTAAATCTTTATCAGAAAGTACATTCAAGTCTTTTTTTTTTTTTTTTGAGACAAAGCCTCAAGCTGTCGTCCTGAATAGAGTGTTGTGGCATCACAGCTCACAGCAACCTCCAACTCCTGGGCTTAAGTGATTCTCTTGCCTCAGCCTCCCAAGTAGCTGGGACTACACGTGCCTGCCCAACACCTGGCTATTTTTTGGTTGTAGTTGTCATTTTTGTTTGGTGGGCCCGGGCTGGATTCGAACCCACCAACTCTGGTGTATGTGGCTGGTGCCTTAGCCGCTTGAGCTACAGGCACTGAGCCTACATTCAAATCTTGCAATGGCTTAGGGTCACCAACATGAGCAATACGCCAATACTGTGCCATGGGAAAAATGGTCACTTAAGAATTTTAGACATTGGATATTGAAGAAGTGGTTTATAATGGAACTTGCATCCTACACACCAGCTTCCCCTGTCTGGTTCTGTGAGTGTGTTTCTGTGTGTGTATTGGCATATATGCTCACACCCATGCCCATGTGTGCATGTTTACATGTAGTTGATGACTTTACCAAAGACACAAAATTGGGAAAATTGCTATGTAGTCTAACGGTCATTTAAAACTTGCTCTTGGCTTATAGACAGAACTTTGAGACGAGAGCTCAAAGGAATGTTTTGTGCTTAAGATTCCCGGAATAGAAAGAGGAAGCCAAACCAAGACGTGGAGATCAGAAGGTTATAGACAGGGGTGGAAAAAAAAGAAAGAGACCCGAAGCCAAGCGAGATGTGAGACTCTGGATGTGATCATGAAGGACAGGGAGTGGCGGGAGTTGGCAGAGGGTCTGAAAGGGTGTGAAGAGTGGGAGGGGGATTCGGGGCAAGGAGAGATAGAGGTGGCCGACGGGCGTGCGCGACCTTTCCCCGAGTCAGTTTTGCTTTGCGTTTCCAGCTCATTCAGTTCCTCGTCTTGTCTGGGCTTTATTTGCTGGATACTGGCCCAAATAATTTTATGAACTCTTATGCTCACATTTTTAAATCAAACGTTATTAGGCAGAGGCTCAATAATTTTATGGAGTAGACATTCACGATACATTGAATTAGATTCTGGGATTGTGTTTTATGTGCTTTGAACAACTCCCTTTTTGCTCTTTTCCCCTTTGGCCTTACTTATGGGCTGCCTTTAATTTATTTATTTAACTTACACGTTGTAATTGTACCTATTTATGGGGCACAATTTAACATATTTTTCGATATTTGCATTCATTGTATAATGATCATATCAGAGTTGTTAGCTAACATATCCCTCACCTCACATATTTATTATTTCTTTGTGGTATTGTGAAGCTGCTGTGTAATATATGACACCTTACAGCTAATCGTAGTTACCTTACTGTGCAATAGACCACCAGAACTTACTTCTCATCCGTGGAGCAGCCTCTTCCCACCCTCCCTTAACCTTCCTCTTCCCTGGCCTCTAGTCAGCACTATTTTACTCTCTACTCTGTATGAACATTTTAAAAGATTCCACATGTGAGTGAGACCATGCCAAATTTGCCTTTCTGCATCTGGCTTACTTCACCTAACAGAAAGCTGCTACAGGTTCATCCACACCGTCGAAAACGACAGGCTTTCCTTCGTTGTCATGGCTGATAGTATACTACATTTTCTTTATCCTTTCGTCTGTGGATGGACATTAAAGTTGATTCCAAATCTTGGCTGTTGTGAATCGTGCTACAATAAACATGAAATTGTAGCTATCTCTTTAATATACTGATTTCATTTCTTTTGGATATATACCCAGGAGTGAAATTGCTAGATCCTAGAAACTTCTATTTTTAATTTTTTGAGGAACCTTCATGTTGTATTCCATAATCGCTGTACTAATTTACATGACCAACAGTGGGTAAATGTTCCCTTTTCCCCACATCCTCAGCAACCTTTGTTTCCTTTCGTCTTTTGATAGGAGCCATTCTAACTAGAGTGGGGTGGTTTTGATTTGCATTTTCCAGATAATTAGTGATGTTAAGTATTTTTTCTTATACTCATGACCCATTTGTATGTCTTCTTTTGAGAAACATTTGTTAAAGTCTTTTGCCCATTTTGAATCAGGTCATTTGTTTTTTTACTGTTGAGTTTAGTTTCTCATATATTCCTTCTATATTCTGGGTGTTAATCCCTTGTCAGATGTGTAATTTGCAGGTATTTTCTCCCATTCTGTCTTATCTCTTTGCTCCATCTATTATTTCCTTTCTGGTATAAAAGCTTTTTATTAATCTGGAATAACAATAAAAAGAACAACATTTGTCAATGGTAATGAAGGCAAAGCATAGCAAATTTAATTTTTTTTTGAGACAGAGCCTCAAGCTGTCACCCTGGATAGAGTGCTGTAGCATCACAGCTCACAGCAACCTCCAATTCCTGGGCTTGAGCAAGTCTCCTGCCTCCGCCTCCTGAGTAGCTGGGACTACAGGCACCCGCCACAACGCCTGGAGATTTTTTGGTTGCAGCCGTCATTGTTTGGCGGGCCCAGGCTGGACTTGAACCCGCCAGCTCAGGTATACGTGCTGGCGCCTTAGCCCGTTGAGCCACAGGCACCGAGCCAGCAAATTTTTGAATAGGGTCAAAAAATGTAATGCATTTTCTGAAATCAAAGGAGACTTTCCTGTTTCTATCTTTCTAGTCACTTAAGCCCTTGTTTAAAAAAATCTTAGAGGAAGATAGTACAACCAGCCTTGTATGAGTTAATGGAAGATAATTTTCATTTTTACTCAGTTAAAAAATTTGGTTATTATTAATAATTATTTATAATCATAAAGAAAATTTCTCTGATAACTTCAGGTACTTTTAAGAGATAGATAACTTTCTAACACCTGGCAGGTCCTTATTAGAAAGAATTATAATTTAAAAGATCAATCTACCTTACCCTGATTGCTACAAGTTTTCTTTTTACCTCAATGCCTCATATTTAAAGGATGGCATGTATCTTCAACACTAGAATCTTAAAACATTCTAATGATTCTTTCTTCATAATTTGGGCCATGTGAATTTTCTGCATTCATTGAGTTACTAGTTAACTGATCATTCAGTTTAAAATTTTCTTTTTTTTTTTTAATTTGAGACAGAGTCTCACTCTGTCACCCTGGGTAGTGTGCTGTGGCATCATAGCTCACAGCAACCTTAAATTCTTGGGCTCTAGTAGTTCTTTTGCCTCAGTCTCCCAAGTAGCTGGGACTATAGGCACCCACCACAAAGCACAGCTAGTTTTCCTATTTTTAGAGGAAATAAATATCAGGGTCTCACTCTTCCTCAGGCTGGTCTCCAACTCCTGAGCCCAAGTGACCCACCTGCCTCAGCTTCCCAGAGTGGTAAGACTATAGGTGTGAGCCACCGTGCCCAGCCTAACCTGAGATTTTCATTTAAATGAAGATAGAATGAATAGAAGGAGTTATTACCTGGCATTTTTGTTAAGTCCCTCCATTTATTACGAAAGCACTTTTTGTGATGGCAGAGGATGACACCAACAGTGTAAGGGGACAAGCGGTGGGCCTGGCAGAGAGAACACACTCCGAGTGGAGACCCGCAGGCCGCCGATGCTGTGTTCCTGCTGTGCCACAGCCAGAATAGGCAGCCTAGGGTCGGCTCAACATCACTTTTCTAACAACAGGTTTTTGTTTATCTTGTCACCGTAGGTTTATAAACTAGGGTACAACGACAGTTGACATGGTTCAAGGATTGGCTGTTGGGATGGGAATAGGACCTGTAAATCCCCATAAGTAGTAAGCATAATTCTATTCTGGGCCTCATTTTTTTCTTAGGTCCATAACTTTATTTAGGTTCTGCAAGAGATTTGTGATGTTCAAAAGAGCCTCTTTTAGAGAATCACTACAGTCTTTTCTATAGTAATATTCTGTGCCATAATTGTTTTATGTACATGTATGCAAGGCCGTAAAAAACATGTTTAGCTTGTCAGTTACTTGAAGGAGAGGTTCAGACCCGTATATGTAAGAACATGATCTACAGATTGTTTCATTTTAATTTCAAAATATTGCAGTCATACAAATGTTTTTGGTTATATGTATCAATTTTGTTATGCTTGAGGTAAGGTTGTAAGTGTGCATTCACCCAGATTGTACCCATTAGGCAGGTTTTCACCTATCCCCCCCTCCTCCCTCCCGCCCTGCTTGATTTCCACTGAGTTTTATTTCTCTCTGTACACATGTGCATTCATTGGTGAGTACCAGCTTAATAGCGAGTATATGTGGTGTTGTTTTTCCATTCTTTAGATGTTTAACTTAGAATAATGGCCTCTGGTTTCATTTAAATTGTTGCAAAAGGGCTTAATTTATCATTCTTCATGGCAGAATAGTATTCTATAATATACAGAGATCACATTTTGTTAGTCCACTCTTGAATTGATGTGCACTTGGGTTGATTCCACATCTTTGCAATTTTGAATTGTGCTGCAATAAACATTCAAGGGAAGGTTTTTTTTTTTTTTTTTTTAACCCTAGTTAGAGTAGTTTTTATTAAAAAGTCCCAAAACAATAGATGTTAGTGTGGACGTAGAGAGAAAAGAATGCTTATACACTGTTGGTGGGACTGGAGATTAGTACAACCTCTATGGAAAGAGTATAGAGATTCCTCAAAGAACTAAAACTAGACCTACCAATTTATCCAGAAATCCCACTGTTGAATATTTACCCAAAGGAGATGGTTTTACTTAAGGAAAAAGCTCTGGTTCTGGAAATCCCAGCTCCACCACACACATCGTACACATGAACACGTGTATCTGGTCTCTAACTTACTGTGGCTCCACTTTAGATTTTTTGACTTTAAGATGGATTTGTCTGCATGTCACCTAGTCATAGTTGAGGAATATCTACGTACATATGTAGATGTGCGCATATGCTAGAGTACTCTGTACGCAGCCTCTAGGGCGACCCGGATAAGATCTAGCTTTTATAAGTGATTACTCAGTATGTCAGCTTTTGGCAGGGCATATTGAACAAAAAGGTTTTTTGGTTTTGTTTTTCTTTTTTTTTTGAGACAGAGTCTCATTCTGTCACTCAGGCTAGAGTTTTAGGGCTTTAGCCTAGCTCACAGCAACCTCAAACTCCTGGGCTTAAATGATCCTCCTGCCTTAGCCTCCCAAGTTGCTGGGACTACAGGTATATAGTATACCCATACCCAGCTACTTTTTCTATTTTTGTAGAGATGAAGGGGTCTCACTTTTGCTCAGGCTGGTCTCAAACTCTTGTACTTAAGTTATCCTCCTGCCTTGGCCTCCTGGAGTGCTTGGATTATAGGTGAGAGCCACCACGCTGACCACGAGATGTTTTTAAAACTCTTCCTATTTGCCTCGGCGCCTGTGGCTCAACAGGCTAAGGCGCCAGCCACATACACCTGAGCTGGCAGGTTCGAATCCAGCCCGGGCCAGCCAAACAACAATGACAGCTGCAACCAAAAAATGGCCCCGCGTTTTGGCAGGCGCCTGCAGCTACTTGGGAGGCAGAGGCAAGAGACGCGCTTGAGCCCAGGAATTGGAGGTTGCTGTGAGCTGTGATGCCACAGCACTCTATCCAGAGTGACAGCTTGAGGCTCTGTCTCAAAAAAAAAAAAAAAAAAAAAAAACAACTCTTCCTATTCCCAGTTTATTTCAGATGTGCCTCTGGTAAGTAGCACATAACTCGGTTTAGTCCTCAACAGTCTTCATGTTTTAACTGATTAATTTAATCTGTGATTATAGATTTATTGAAATATATGTGTCTATTATGTTTATCTATTTATCATGTTTATTTTTTACTCCCAGATTTGCATGGATATTTATTCTCCTTTTTACTTTCTTTTTCTTTTTTCATTTCTTGCTTTCTTTTGCATTGATTACATTGTCTTAATTTTTATTAACTAGGTTTGAGATCTTAAATTCTATTTCTAGATTTTTAGTAGTTACCTTTAAAAATTTAACATCAATTTTTAATTCTACTGTTTATTCTTTTAGACTCACTTAGGATTTCTTTCAGTGACGATTTGTGAGTATTGTGATTTCAGTCCTTTATTTTTCATATTTATAGAACTCCAGGTTGACAACTATTTTCTCTTAAAGACTTTGAAGATAATATTTGATGGTTTTCTATTATCCCTCCCTGCTAATGAAAAGCAAAAAAATCTATTTGTTTGTAGATATGATGTCTATTTTTCCTGATTGCTTGAAATATTTGATGCATATTTTTTGAGACCCTGAAGGTTCACTGTGAACTGTGTTGTGGATAAATTTGGTCACATATTTATATTTTTCTTTTTTGGGAGACAGAGTCTCCAGCCATTGCCCTGGGTAGAGGGCTGTGGCGTTAACTCAAAGCAACCTCTATCTCTTGGGGTCAAGCGGTCCTCTTGCCTCAGTTTTTCTATTTTTAGTGGAGACAGGGTCTTGCTTTTGCTCAGGATGTTCTTGAACTTGTGAGCTCAATCAATGCACTTGCCTTGGCCTCCCAGAGTGCTAGGATTACAGGCATGAGCTACCATGCCCCGCCTATATTTATATTCGTCAATAAAGCATTTATACTACATTAATTGTTTTGACATTTTCCTCCTACAAAAATATCAATATGGAATATCTTCTCATGTTAATAAATGTTCACCTATTATGTGAATGATTGCATTTCTGTATAGTCAAAGACTAAAATATTTGATCTCAATTTTTATTTGAGTACAATTATATGCAAATACATACAAAGAAAAAGGGCTTATAACCTATGTGTAAATATTGGACACTGCTGATGTCCTGAGCAGGTTACTGGTCAGATGAAGGTGGGAGAGCTGATTTTTGCATCTCTTCCCAACTGCACGCCTGCTGACATTACTTTAGCCCTAGTGAGGATGTGTTAGGAAAATCAGCAAATGCTATAAGTCAGAGATTGTTTCTCTAGTAAGCCATGTCCTTAGCATTTACCATGATACCCCTGGTTGTCTTCCTTCTCACAGATACTTGTTACACCTTCCAAGCATTCATGATACCCACTTTCTGCAGACTTAGCCTTACGTATAGGTTCAGAATCTCTCCTGACTTCACAAGAAGTCTGTTGGTTGTATCAAGTTCACTACTAGCAGCCATGGTGTCATCACTATGTCACTATATTTGTTTAATAGATATTTATGAAGGCCTAACACAGGCTCAACAGCACATAGGGCAGCAAGAACCCACGAGTGACCAAGAATAGGACATGTGCCGAGCCAAGAGCTGCCAGCAGTTCTCAGCGTAGCTTCTCCCTGTTGCTTGGTGAGGTCATTAGCCAGGCTGCGTTTCTGAGGCCTGTGTGCCTCAAGCCTAACGCTTTCTCCATTTCAACCTCCATGCCAACTAAATGGGGAGAAGATATGGCTGGATGCATGGTGTGTGCTGGTTGCTTTTGTTTATAGCTATGGACTTCTCTCAGCAAACATGGCTTTGGCCTTCTAGAATAAAGAGTCACAGACCCCCTGTGTATTTGTAAGGCCTTACGTTGAGTAAGGGACTCTGGATTTGAAACAAATTTTAGATGTAGGTGTTAATTCCGACTTACTATAATTTTAAGAAACTGACTCAAAATTTAAATTTTGTGGATATCAAATATTCTTTTAATGTTATATATATATATGTGTATATATATATATTTTTTTTTTGTAGAGACAGAGTCTCACTTTATTGCCCTCGGTAGAGTGCCATGGCATCACACAGCTCACAGCAACCTCCAACTCCTGGGTTTAGGCGGTTCTCTTGCCTCAGCCTCCTGAGTAGCTGGCACTACAGGTGCCCACCACAACGCCCGGCTATTTTTCTGTTTTGCAGCTTGGCTGAGGCTGGGTTTGAACCCACCACCTTCAGTATATGGGGCCGGAGCCCTACTCGATGAGCCACAGGCACAGCCCTAATGTTATATTTTGATGAGTTCAGAATAAATTACTAATAAAAAGCCTAAATGAATTAAATCCCTCTTAGAATTCACATGAGCTCAAAAATAAAGCTGGATATACTGACAAATGTGTTTTGGCTTTGCCAAACCCCCTGAACCCCAAGTTTTAAAGAATTTAGAACGTTTGGTGGAGTGTGTTTGGCCTCACCCCGTTCAACAGCCCTTTGTGTGCTGGAGACGAGGCGCCCACCTGCTCCTGGGCCAGCACCCGGCGGAAGAGGGAGGTATCCTGCTGTGCCTGCCACGTGCTCCTGATATGGGTGAATTAAAACATTTTGTGGAGCTAAACATATGGCTAAGATTACTAATGTATTACTTAACCAAGATAGTGTCTGGTAAAACGGTATGAAGATTTTAACTGAATGGATTTATTCTATGTTTATGTTAATATGTTAAAATTAATACCACAGATTTATAAATTAAAAACAAAGAATTATATATTTCAGAGATTAACTATAGGTCTTTCAGAAGTAAAGCAATGTGTTAATAACATGAAAACATTTAAAAATGTAAAAGTAAGAACCAAATCAAGCTATTGATGAACTCTTATAAGCTCTTCTAAATTGTTCAGCTTTTAGGTAAATTACTGCATAAATGAAGAAAACAGTCAAATTCCAAAATATATGCTACAAGATCGCCCCAACACTCATAAGCCTGCGAGGCAAATACACCTTTTGTATTCAAAGTGGTTTGAGACAAAAACATAAGGCCAAAATCTCGCTTCAGAAGTAGGAAAGGTGCCTCAAGAGTGAGATGTGATTGCCTAGGGAGTTCTTTAATGAGCTCAAATTATAGGGCACATGGACTCGAGGGGGGAAGAATGGCCAGTAAGTGAGGATTAAGGGAAAAGAATGCATGGTCTTTTTCAGAGTGTGTGAGAAGGGTTAAATGAAAAATGCACTGAGCCTCATGAAACTACAAAGACTACAAAAATGATATTCAGAGGAGGAAGAATAAGAAGCACAACTTGAGAAAGCATGTAATATTAGCGGTTGGTGGAAAGAAGGCAGAAACATTCAACTCCTTTCTTTTCTTTTGAGGAGCATGGTCTCCAGACCCTAAATGCAGGGTACACATGCAAAGAGGACCCGTGTGAGGAGGATAGACTGAGATTTTCATGTCTAAATACAGCCACACTCTCCAGCGGATTCATGCTTGCATTTCATGATGGAGCAGGCAGGATGATGCAGGCCCTGCAGGTAGGGTCATCGGTCCAGTGCCACTGGAGCTTAGCAAGATGGCGTGGGCACCTGAGTGAGGCCAGTAGGTAGGAAATGAACTCATGCAATTACTATTATCAAAATGAGAGTAAGTTGGCATACTGGATTTTGATGCTAATCCTGGGCAATAATTGAGACAAATTATAAATTTGAAGATTTAAAGTGTCTAAAAGAAAAGCAGAGACATTTGTGGTTTTTTTTTCCTTTGGTTTGGTTAAAGAACAAAATTCATTGACAAACTGTATCTTAGTCTCATCAAGAGATCGACACTCACAACATTAGGGATGTATCCAGTGCAGGACAAATGACAGGAGAGCGTTCCTGTGTGATCACGGACAGAGAGTCTTTAGAAGAGGGTGATCTAACTTGATTCTGTTCTGTTCAGCATCTTCTTTTGTTGTCGTTGTTGCAGTTTGGTTGGGGCTTGGGTTGAACCTGCCCCCCTTGGTATATGGGGCCAGTGTCCTACTCACTGAGCCGCAGGTGCCACCCCAATCTTTTCAGTGTTTTTATTAATGACTTGACTGATGGTATATATAATGTTCATCAAATTTACAGAGAAGTCTAGATTGTGAGAGAGAATAGAACAGAAGAAAAATATAAAGAGATGACAAATGCTTGGAATAACAGGATTAAACTAACACAATGACAGTTACCACAGATGCCTGTACGCTTTTGGATTTAGGTTGGGTCTCTGTGTGTTTTTAGAGATGTTCCATCATTTCTCTGAGCCTCAGTTTACTCAGTTGAAAATGGTGATAAAAGTACCTACTTTGCAGAATCTTCATGAGGATTGTAACTGTGCAAAAGCCTGTGCAAAAGGCCCAGGGCCTGGCACTGAGCATGTGCTTGCTAATGGTAGCTCTTAGTATGTTAATTATCATTGTGCCAGTTCTTGGAGATAGTAGTGTGTGGATTTTGTGAATTAGAATATCTGCAAGGCTCACTGGTCCCAATGAGCAGGGTACTCTCAAACAATGTTAAGGAAAGCATGAATGGCTCAGCACCTGTGGCTCAACGGGCTAAGGTGCCAGCCACATACACCTGAGCTGGCGGGTTCAAATCCAGCCCGGGCCCGCCAAACAACAATGACGGCTGCAACCAAAAAATGGCTGGGCATTGTGGTGGGTGCCTGTAGTCCCAGCTGCTTGGGAGACAGAGGCAGGATACTTGCTTGAGCCCAGGAATTGGAGGTTGCTGTGAGCTGTGATGCCATGGCACTCTACCCAGGGGACAGCTTGAGAGTCTGTCTCAAAAAAAAAGAAAAAAAAAAGGAAAGCATGAAGATATAATCTTTGTAAAGTCTTCACTCGGATCAGATTTTTAAATTTTGATGAAAGTGGTCTCCATTAGAAGCAACCTTTAATCAATATGCACATTTTAAAAGAAGACAGCTCTCAAGCTGTGGAGTTTAACGATACAAATGATAGAGACTGATTTGAAGCTGAGGGCAAATGCCAATAGAGGTTTAGCTGCTGAAGGCTGTTAAAAACTGTTAATGTATCTGTTAGGACCCTATTACAAAGTTTCACAGATCTCCAGTGGTCTGACCAACCTTATTTTCTCCATAAATTTTATTACACTTCATGTAACTTTCAGTTATACATACTACATAAATCATAGTAAAAAATGTCTGTAGATGGAACATAGAAATGTAAATGAAACCTTATATTTCCTTGATCCTTACTGCTAATTCTGCAAACAATGTGTAGCAGGAACGAATAAAGACAGAAGGATGGGGCGGAAGAGCATCTTGGACTAGATCTTGGCCTCACTGCGTCCAGTCCCGACTCTTCACTCTTTAGCTGTGTGTTATGGGCGGAATTGGGTCCCCCTCCCAAATTCATATGTTGAAGCCCTTATCCCCAGTACCTCAGAATGTGACTATATTTGGAAATAGGTCTTTAAAGAGGTAAGAAAGGTAAATGAGGTCATTGAGCTGAACTCCAATGCAACAGGACTGGTGTCCTTGTGAAAAGAGGCAATTAGGACACGGGCACGCACGGAGGAAAGAGCCGGTGGAGATGCGGGGGGGCGGTGGCGTCTTAGCTCAGGCCACTCTGACAAACAGCACAGACTGGAGGCTCGAACAACAAACATTTGTTTATCACGGCTCTGCAAGCTGGAAGTCGGAGACCAGGGTGCCAGCATGGTCTGGATCTTGGTGAAGGTTTTCTTCCTGGTTATACCCTCACGCCACCTTCCCTTGGCGTGCATGTAGGGAGAAGGGCAGGGGGGGCGAGATTCTCTTCTATGAGGCACTGATTTCATCATGGTTCCCCATGGCAAATCCCACTAAAGGCCCCACCTTCAAATACCATCTCATTGAGGATTAGGGCTTCACACGTGCCTTCTGGGGAACACAGACTTTCAGCTGATCGCTGACAGCCATCTAGACGCCAAGAAGAGAGATATCAGAAGAAATCAATTCTGTTGCTGCCTCGACTTGGACTGGTAACCTCCAGAACTATAAGGAAATAAATTTTTGGTGTTTAAGCCACCCAGAACAGGATACTTAGTTATGATAGCCTCGGCGTATTAATATGCTTTGTTACCATCGCTATTTAACTTCTATGAATTTTCACTTTCTTATCCAGAAAATGGGGATTATGATATGGAAGTAGATGGTATTTTAAAATAAGTAAAATAACCTATTTTGACCTGGGGGGAAAATGATAAAAAGAGAGTAATATTGAATCATGGTAGCTTTTACATCTTATATATGTTTCTAAAAGCCTGAGAGAAAAACATAAGTACATCCTGTTTGAAAATGCCAAAAACTCTACTTAAAACGAACTAAATAAATGAATGGGTAATTATTTATAGGAAAATACTCAATAGCATAATACCATCACTTAGAGAATGCTCCAAGGGAATTTTAAATATGATTTGATTCACTCTCCCCAAACATGCCAGTTTATATCAACTTTCCAGAAACATACCAGTTGCATAAATTAGGACACGTGGTACTTGTTGAATAGTTAAGGTTTGATTTAATAAGAGATTTCAGGGTGCCTACAGCAGCCCAGCCCTGCCAATGTTATTGTAATGCGTGCATAGACTGCCCTTGATAATCAGAGCTGTGTCAGGCTCTCCACTTTGCACCTCCTATGGCACCAATTTTCAGAAACTGTTAGAATCCAATAGGAAAATCTCACCTAGGATTCATCTGTGAGCTAAATGACAGGGGAAACCATTATCATTCCTTCTACACGCACTGCTGGTCCAGGTTCTCAGCTGAGTACCTCTGATCGCAGGAAAAGATTTTGCTAGCTTTGAGAATCTTGACTATTAAAATGATCAGCCAAGGTATTTCTTTGTCCTTCTGAACGAGAAATACTTCTTAATTAAATCAAAAGGATATACTGGGCCTCTGATGGACTGCCTGGGTTTTGTCTGAGTCCTGGAGTGTTACGGAGATGAAAACAGAGAAGTAGAAATTTAAAATCTGGTTAGAAGAGACCAAACAGACACTGAACAACGAGAAATTGATTAAACGTTAAGCTGCATGGAAGTACGTGGAAAAGGATTTTAGAGAAGAGCAAGATCTGAGTGAGTTTGAGAAAGGTGATGAGGCTGAAAGGGGAGGTGACATTTGGACCAGGGTTTGGAAGCTTACAGTACGGGACACGTGGAGGCCATTGGAAGGTGGGTGCAGGTGGAGGGGATGTGTGTGTGAACAGCTATTTGTGTGTTTGCCTTTCACGCGTATGTTCAGTGCCACTTTGGGGTGGTAGAGTTTGAAAGAAGAGAAAACACGAGCAAAGACGTCTGAGTAAGAACCGTATGCATAGGTACCATGCGTAACATACTCAGAGAAATCAGCAGATGGGGGAAAAGACGCGCCCACTTACGGTTGGGATTCCGATGTGTCGTTTCCACATCCTTACAACAATCTACAATGTAAGCGTCATCACTGCCGTTTTGGAGATGAAGGGTCTGAGGTTTAGAGAAATTCAGGGACTTACACATATGAAATGCACAGGCCTCCCGACTTAATGAGGTCGTCTGGTGTAGTGGGACATAAGAGGCCACGTGTAGCTCACAAACGAACGGAGATTCAAGCCAGGGTTGATGCTGATACACTCTGTGCTCCAGAGTTCCTCCACGGACTAGACTGACGCTCCTCTAAACCTGAGATCAGATCTGCTTGGCGCCTCTTCCCTTCCCTACGTGCTCTATCCTGCATCCCTCGTGCTCTTTCTCAATAAATCACTTGAAAAAAACTTACACCTCAGGCTTGTTTCTGGGGAGCTCTACCTGAGACATCACCATTCCTTAGCTACGCCTTCAAATTGTGATCAAAGGACACAGTGTATCGTAGCTGCAAGTGAGGGCACCTGTGTGGAGAGCTGTCTGCACAACAGGGTGGGGCTGCCCGGCCGGTGACCCCTACCACTGCCCAGCATGTGTGCATTAGGCACATTACTGGAGCTTCTTGCCTAAAGCTTATGACTAAGCCATGAGTTAGTCATAGGTTAGTTTTATATTTACATAGTAGGAAAGTGAGATTTGAGAGAGGATATATTATTTGTTTATGGCCACACAGCTTGCAAGTGGCAAAGTCAAGATTCCACCGCACCCATGTTTAACGTTCATAGCTCCAAAAATGAGCTTCCAGTTTGTGCTTACTGGAATATGTAAATTACTCAACATGTAACTTACTAAAATGTTTAAGAGCCACGACTCACTGTAGTTAGGATGGTAAAACAGTTCTATTCAGTTTGCAGGGGCAATCAAATCATAGGGCTATATACAATTTAATCCCTTTAGATGAGCACCAAGTGATTTGGGGATGCCTGAGGATGAAAGAGCAAGGCAAGCTGGGCATAGGAGTTTGAAGTAGGTAGATGATATGGTGACCATGTGGTTAATTAGCCAAATGGAACAGTACCAAGGGCAATAGGAAATTCCCTTAGTAATTACACGAGAATAACATGCACGAGCCATTTATCTGGGTGAACCAGAACGTATGAATACTATAGAAATAGGAGGCCACAGGGAGCTACAGTAGGTTCTTGAGCAGGAGAAACAATTCTTTTATCAATGGCACACAACATGATTTAGAAGAAACTCTGGAGGCTGGGAGAGCAGGAGACACTTAGAGATACGTACACACTAGTGTGGTCTTTCTGTCCTAGCCCTGGTTTTCTTCCTAGTTCACTGCTAGAGATGGTGGTCCTTTTTGGACCTCAGCATGCTTGCCAAAGGTTATCAGCCAATTCTCTCATCCTAAGGGACAAGAGAATACTAACTTTGCCCAGGTATTCTCAACCACTGGGGAAATCCATTGTGGAATCCGGAAGGCCCCTGCACTGGAAAAATGCCCTCAAATTCTGTCTCTGCTTCCCTGAAACACTTACATCCTCACGGGGTGCCCTGTGCCCGGAGGCCTTGTGACTTTACCCATGGACAGTTCTGGATGATTAAGAAAATAGGGATGGGTTATTAGACTTTTTTTTAAGATTTGTCCTACAGGTTACTCCCCCCTGACTAATGCTGAAAAGTGAATGAAAAGCTCATTTTGTACGGGAGGTCTAATTTTTTTGCCCTGCGCTCCTGAGTTTGCGGGCAGTCCTGGGTTAAATGATAAGGGCTTCTTACTCTCAAGTAGGGACTTACGGTCACACAGACTCTCATCTCCTTGAGTTTTAAACACATTGCATTACCTTTACAGAGGTAAGATTAAGGTCAATAGTTCAGATGTGGGTTTCAGAGGGGAAAGACAGAGGATCTATTATTATTGATGGAGAGCCCCTTTGTAAAAAAGAAGAGTACGGACTTGCAGCATGAGAGAAGGGGAGATTTGTCCAGCAAATCTCCAGGGGCTGCAGAGATTTTTAAAAAACAGATTAAATGTGCAACTTGTGTCCTTTGGAATTGAAACACTGGGTCTTTCACAAGGCAGCCTTCTGTGCCCTGGCTCTTTGGAAAATGCTGCCTCCTGGTCTGCTTTTCTGAAGAACAAAATAAGGAAGACGGTAATTTAGGAAAGGAATTCCCACTGTGTGAACATGGGAATTTCCTTCCTGAATACAGGTTGATCATCCATTCTTAAAGAACCCAAATTTGCGAAATGGGCTTAAAGCATATTTTTGTAACTTTACGATGTAATGAGAAGTACCCAAAGTTTGTTTAGGTAATTTTTTTTGGAATTATACAGACGTGTGTTCACATCCTGGATACATCATTTAACAATTAAGTGACTTTAGTAGATAAGCTCTCTAATGTCTGAGCTCCATTTTCCGCATTTGTAAAATGTCATAGATGAGTAGCACTCCTCACGATGCCATGTGGTGGGAATGAAGCCTCGAGCGTGAAGCCTGGAGCTCGGGGAGGTGGGCCTGCCGCTTGCTCAGATTGGGGCCCACGGGCTGACTGCTGCCCCCTCTGTGCTCCTGCACCTCCGACACAGATCTCACCCTACACTTAGTCACCCACGTGCCCACCTCCTACAGATCACCCGCTTCTCCTGGTATCCCAGAGCCTGCCGTACATGTGCTTGAAATATAATCGTTAGATGGAATTTTCTCTTTTATATCTTTGCTAGTAATGTGGTTTCCAGGCCATATTGTCTTTAAAATCTTAAATCTCGACAAAAGTTTTCTTGTTTGTTTTTGAGACAGAGTCTCACTATGTCACTCTGGGTAGAGTGCTGTGGCATCACCGCTCACAGCAACCTCACACTCTTGGGCTTAAGCACTTCTCTTTCCTCAGCCTCCCAAGTAGCTGGGACTATAGGTGCCTGCCACACCACCGGGCTGTTTTTTAGTTGCAGTTGTCATTGTTATTTAGCAGGCCCGGCTGGGCTTGAACCCTCCACCTGCAGTGTATGTGGCTGGCGCCCTACTCACTGAGCTTTTTTCCTTTTTCTCTTCCTCTGTTTCCCCTCAGCCCCTCCCTCCTTCTTTCTCTCCCCTCCTCCCATCTAGTGTTGGCTTATAAAAGTACATAGGGTCAATAAGGTTTTTTTGCCAAACTGATGAGCATACCGGAGTCGTCACAGTTGTCTCATCGGCCACTCTAGAGGAACGCAGCCCTGCCCCCCACTTGCCCACCTCAGCCTTTGGCGGTGGGTCCATCGACTGCGTGAGGAAGGGCCCACAGCAGTGTGGCTGCAACACAGGCTCCTTGTCTCTCCTTCTGTCTACAGGCGAAGGACTTCACCAAGGGTACACGCCAACAGTGTCATTCTCCTGATTCAACCTCAGGAAGAATTTCCAAATTGGCCCTTCCTTTCTGTCCCTATTGTCTTTAACATGTGTTCAGCCCTTCCTACAAATTCCTTCAACTTTGTCCCAATCCACATTTCCAGTCTCATCTCCTGGAAGAAGGTGCGGTCACTATCTAGCGGCTGCAGGAATTTTGTTGCCCAGGAGTTCATCACAGTCATCCGTAAATTCACTCTTTCCAATACTCTTTGCCTGGAATACTATATCTCTTGGAAAGCCTTGCATCGTTTTTTCTTTTTGCCTAATCTGAATGGTGCTACAGTAAAGTGTTAGCTGGGGAAAACAGTTTTCCGTTCTCTGCCTCGCTCTGAGCCTTCCGTGCGCCTGTTACTGCCCCGTGGTGCTCTGTGATTATCTGTTTACACACCCGTCTCCTCTCCCTGGACGGCCAGATCTGGGAAGGCAGTGACAGCTCCAACTCCCTGAGCACCCTCAGAGCCCAGCACACAGTAGGCGTGCAGTGTTGCTTGGACAAATGACTAGTGTCTGGAAGAAGGGTTCTTTTGCTCATGTAAAGTGGCCTTAAGGCTGCTGTGCTTTTGTGATTCAGTACAAAATGATGGCGCTTAAAGGGGAAAAAACTTTCCTAACCTGTTGCAACATGCAGGGAGAGATTTTTATTGCTTATTTCTGTTTTTATCTGCCATATGGCTTTCCATTCACAAACTGCTCTGGTGAGAATTACTTTTGCAGGTAATTTTCTAATGATTGTCTTGGGATAAACAAATTTATCAGACTTGTTTGGCTAATGTATTCAAGGAGGTTCACAGGGGAAAAGATTAATCATCTAAGAAGCAAGCCGGTGTCTGTCATTAGGCGGAAGGGTCCAGGGATGATCAGAGCCGAGCGGGTGGTTGCTATGACTGCAGATACCTTTCTCTCCCTTTGTGAGGTCAACAGCAGCTCCCAAGCTGATTGGCTAAAATTAGATTATCCTGCTGACCAACCATGGGGAGTTAATTTCATCAGAAAGAGAAAAATGGTGGGAAATCCTGCCGTGTGCTACAAAGGAATTTTCTTTAGAAACCCATAGAGTCCAAGTTTGCTTTCAGTAAAATTAATATGGTTGTTCTAATAAAATAATTTAGGGGAAGCAGACAATAGCTTTAATCTATGTCTATTATTTTGTGTGTCTACTCTTGAAGTTAAAGTTACCTTTATTTTCCTGTAAATAACTCCATAACTGAGAACTATCATCGTGTATGTGTTTATACTGTTGGAGATAAGCTAATTGTGAAAAACACAAAGGAGCTGGCACAATTAAAGGTATCTGCTTGCAGGGTTCCTGCCCTAGGGAAATAGTGGGCATAAAAATCTTTAAGCAGAGCCATTTACCTTTGGGTTGAGAGCACAGTTGTAATTGAATTTGACTGAAATCTTGCCTTACAAAAGGTTCTTTTCTTAGAAGTCTTATACTACTTACCCTCTGGCTTTCCACCTGGTATATCCTTTGCTCTAGAAATTAATCACCACTGACCTCCTTACGACATTTCTGTGCAGGGGAAATACAGAATTAATTCATCTTGGAAACAAGGATGGTGTCTCTCTGCAGGCTGTGTTGAGTTGTAAAACTAAGTGGATATTAAACACAGACCAACAAAAACCAATCCAAGATTTGTTTTTTAGCTCTTCTATGACAATATGGCTATGGAAACAAAATATGCTTAAAGAAGAAACTGAAAAAGAACACTGAATTGTGGATACTCTATCAGGAGTGTCCAACCTGCAGCCCTTAGGCCCCATGCTGATTTTATGAGGACTTTCTAAAATTATTATTATCTGTGGTATTGGATATCACAAAAAGTATGCATGGATCTTTTTCTGCTGATCAGTTACTATTAGTGTTTTTGTATTTAATATGTGTCCCAAGATAATTCTTATTTTTGCAATGTGCAGCAGAGGAAAAAAAAGATCAGACACCCCTGCTTACAGGCTTTAGCTGTATGATCGCTAAATCAATGTACTTTAAAAATCAGATTAGCCTGTTGAGCTATAGTTAGTTGTGTGCCATAGAGGAGGGGCTCAAGATGCCCTGTCCTGAGAGCCATATCAGCAGGTTAGGGATCAGTGTAAAACGTGGTGATGAACTTCAGGCAACACAAGATCATCATCAGGCTACCGGTTCAAGAAGGAAGCACTGTGGGAATTCCTAGAAGGAAGGGCATGAGTGCCAGGGGCCAAAATGATCCAGAGCTGGATATTTCTTACAGAGGATGAAGAGACCACCATCAGGATGTGTGCACATTATTACACATCACAGGATTGGAGAAACAAAGACGAAACACCACAGTTCTATTACCCTCATGAGAATCACTGCGTCCATCATGTTTATTGAGTGCATAGCCTATTTCAGCCCTCGCACTCATTTACTTCCCCATACCACTCCTATGAAATCACTTATTTTATCACTAGTATCACATTATAATAAATGTGAGGAAGTTGAGCCATAGACATTAACTTACCTAAATTCACACTATTTATATACTAGGGAGTCAGAAATCAAATCCAGTCCCCCTTGTTAACATTTTCTACGTGAGTCTCTGCATGTTTTCCATAGATGTTATCACAATGTTCATTTTTTTTTTTTTGAGGAAATTAATACTTAGAGAGTTTATTGAAAGCCCCAAACCTGTAAATCTTAAACATACAAGTCAATGTAGGTTTGATTCCTGCCCCCGGAGGCTTACAAAGCACGTAGAAGCCAGGGCATATTCAATGGGAAGCCAGAGGTTCACAGTTTCCATAGATTCATACTGATGGTGAGAAGAAGCAAATGAAGGTGAAAATATGATCACAGCTCCAGTGGTTTTCCAGAATCTTTGTGTCCAAGAGTAGAATACATTGAGGGACACGTATGATGGTCTTTGCTGTTATGTCAGGAATGAAGTCGCCACTGATTTTGAATTTTGTTTCGCTTTCTACAAACTATAGTCTGGAGGACCTCTCTGGAGTATTACGAGAACAGCATAACCATGAGCAGTCACTAGACTCTCCAACCCGTGTTGACCCCTGGTCTGATGATACTGATTGTACGGTTCTAAATGCTGCAGAAAGCCAGGGTTAAGGTCATGACCTTTAGCAACCTAAACTTCCCTGCACGTTCAGGACGGCCTTCTAGTTGTCAGGTGAATTTCCCCCATATTTCTACCCTGCCATCTTTCTGAGTACTCACAGAATTATCAGCGGATAAAGTTAAGTACGGTGGGAAAGGACTGGTGACATGGCAGCCAAAATTACATTTCCTGAAATCAAGTCCATTTTGCAAAAAGCCCTTTTTCAAAGGTTCATTGTAAAGAGCCTGGCACAGAGGTGAAGTACGGCACTGCCCTAACAGGCCTGCACCACGCTGTTCACGTCTTCTGCTCAGGACCGTGAGGGTGAAGCACCCATCCTGGTGAGATGCCTCCCGCTGATGAGCACAAATGGACATATCCATTGGCACGTCACGGAGGCCTCAGTTGGGGATGACTTATGTCTTCCCCAGCATTGGCGAAGTCTTAATGGCTCTGTAAATTTATCTGAGGGCTGTTAACTTGTAATGAAGGAAGAAAATATGTCCCGTTTCTGTATCAGTTTGCAAGATGGATGTTGACTCTCTCTTTCCCAACAGCACAGCATGGGCATCCCCTCCATTTCTATTGTGCTTCATGAACTCATCAAATTACTCCACCAGCACGATGCTGTGATGTCACTATTATCAGAATCGGCACCTCGGGGGAAATAGGTGAGACGATAACTTCCTTGTTTCAGGTAGCTGCCAAAATATACAACACACTCAGAGCTCAGCAGAAACCCAGTCGGCCTAAAAAGAAACCCAGAGGCTGTTCTTTAGGAAATCTATTCACATTACATTTTTTTTTTAAAACAAGTGAACAGTTTATTAAGAATTAAACAAAGGTGTGATATGATACAGTATAAGCAAGACACTCAAGATAGGTATAATAGTACTACTCACACAGAAACTTAAATTTCACCTCCAAAAAAATCACAAGACAAAAGAAAAAGCAATTTCACTGTTATAAGATAAGATATTCCATGCAAAGTATTAACTCTGCCCCCCCAAAGCCCAACCTCCCAACAAACAAAAAACTATCTGGGAATACTGCTATGCTAACATATTAACCACAGTATAATCATTCATAGGAAAACAGTAATTAAGCAATGAATTAAATTAAATAA